>JARYGA010011093.1:0-24674 GCA_030545235.1 Helianthus tuberosus | reverse complement strand
TTCAGTTGTATGCGTGTCGCTGGTGAAATGGCTGGTCCTAGCAGAATGGTCTGCTCTGGGTATTCGTTGTTCAGAACCCATTTCTCTGGTTCGTTTGGTGCCGACGGTTTGACTACCTCTGCTGGTGGTTCGTTATCCACGTACATGACTTCTTTGCTTGAATAAAGGATTGCAACTCCGGTCTCTGTCGAAAATCCGCAAGCAGCATGTGGAATGGAAGTAATCATGCTGAACTCCTTTTGTGACCTTCTCCCGAGCAGGACATCATGTCGTGATGTTGCTGGCATAACCATGAAATTGACTGTAACTGTTCGTGAATGTTCACCATCTGATAAAGTTACTGGGAAGGCGATTTTCCCTAATGGGAATACGGCTTCATTACAAAATCCGGTGAGGGGAAAATCGACCGGTTCTAGACGTGCTTTATCTTCTGAATCGAACTGCTTAAAACACTGTTCGTATATGATGTCCATCGAGCTTCCTGGATCTATGAACATATAGTCGGTTCGGTAATGACCGAAAATACCAGTGATAATCACTGGTCGTTCTTCCTGAGGGCCCCCAGGAACAACAGGAAATACGACTTGTTGTTCTCTCCAATGTTGATCATAATTTCGTTTATTTGACCTCCGTGACGGACCTCCCTGACTCATGTGTACTTGTTTTTGATAACTGCTATATTGGCTGGATTGGAAGTCCCCCCTATATGGTGTTGGTGGGTCCAATACTGTGGTATCAATTTCTTTTCCAGATCTGATGTTTGATAAATCAGATCTAGCGATCTGCATAACGATTGTGTCTAAAGCAGCTTGGCATTTGCTAAACCAATGTTCTGGAGATTCCTCTACTTGTAAATTGTTTCTGACGTTTGGTCGAGGACCAGGTTGCCGGTGAGATGATGAATTTTCTGCCATGTGTAAAAGCAGAAAACGGAATGAACTGAATCGAAACGAGGTAGAAACTAGAAAAACTGAGAAATCGGTGGGCGCCAATGAAGAAACACTAACTAAATGGTCGGAACCGAGATAGTTAGGGGGTTTGAATCCGCATAAAAGGGTTAGCTCTCTCTCGGTTGATTCAGTTGCAGCTGAACTTCTTCTCCGGTGATTCTGTAAAAAAGAACACCGTTAGTCTCGCCAAGGGGAGAAGAGGGTTCTCTCCTTGACCCGACTCCGGTGTGAGAATAAGTATTGGTAATGGAGAAGAGAATGTATTTGACAAGTGAGTGTGATCTGAATTTTTACCTGAATAGTTTTCCTGTTTATAACTGGGAGTTTGGGAGGGAAAACCTGTTATTGAAAAGGTAACGGAAAATGCTAACGCCGTAGCGGTTATTTTTTCTCCCGTTTGAATTCTTTGATCTAATCGTCAATTAGTCTCGATCCGATGTGAATGCACACGGATCGTGGTTTGATCTATGGCTGGGGAATCGCCACGTGGAAAGTGATTAAGTGGAGATTACTCTCCAATTGCATGCCTTCGTTGTGTTATCAGAGTTGCTTGTGGTGACGACACGTGTCCAGACGGTTATAACCGTCTGGGTGGTGCACGATTGTTATTTCTTTCTAGAAGACTACTGCTGTAATCTGGTGTGACACCTTGTTGTGTGGACACAGATGAATAAATCCCAATTCTGGGTAAAATAATACCCAAGTCTGGATATTTAGGCGGAGGTACTGGTCAGAGGATTTTGATCCTTTGTTAAGTTTGGAGAAGGCGCAAGGATTTATGTTTCCTTTGGGCGCGCGGTTTACAGATTGCTGACTTCTCTTTCTTTGTAAGACCAATGCGCGGCCGCGCAAGGTCGAAAAAGGTTGAAAAGCCAGTTTGTGGTATGGTCTCAAATCCTTTTTAATGAGGTTTTTGGGACCTTACCCCTTCAAGGCCCTTCCTGATGCCGCTTATGATCGTTCGTGGAGCATTAAGGAAAAGTCAAAGGCTTTACACGATAGGAAGTTGCGGAAGTTGAAGGAATTCCGAGCGGGTGATAAAGTGCTTTTATTTAACTCGAGATTGAAATTAATCGCCGGAAAGTTGAAGTCGAGATGGTCCGGACCGTATGTCGTGAAGGAGGTTTTCACGTACGGTACCGTAGAGTTGTTTATTGAAGATATGAAGAATTCGTGGAAAGTAAATGGACAGCGTTTGAAGCATTACCAAGGGGTCCCATCAACATCGCCGAAGAGGAAGACGTTCCTTTTGCGGACCCGCCTAGCACCGCCGCATAGCCTCTTGAGTGAAAACTCAAGTGTAGAGTTTGTACATTGGTTCGTGTTCGCGTCGTGTCATTAGCATAGTTGTTTAGTCTTATTTGCGTCATTTGTGTGTTTTTCCGTATTTTTGCGTCCATGTTGCGTCGTGAAGTATTTGCAGGTATTCATCACCTTTACGTAGGCGAAATTGAAGGCGCAGCGGTATTCCAGGTATGTTATAAGTTAAAACCGGCAAAACGAGGTCTGGGGGATAATTTGGGAATAATTAAAATTAATTTTCAAGCAAAACTGCTGCTGCTGTCAAATTTTTTGCTGCTGGTTGCTGTCTACGCGGGGCGCGTGGCCCCTAACAATAAGTTCACGTGGCCCGCCTGGAAAGCATAAGACTTTTTTATTTAAGGCGCTACACGGCCCGCGAACATTTAACTCTCATATTACGCGACCCGCATAAGCCTTTTATGTCAACAACAGTTGATAAAACCCCCCAAATTGAAACACTTTAAACCCTAATTTTGCTTCTTCCTTACTTCCGGCGTTTGATAAGCCCACAACCACCATTAACACCACCACTGATCACCTCCATCACCCTCAATTGCCATCTTTATAACCTCTACTAAACCGATTCCCCATCTCCGACCACCAATAAACCTCCGATCTCCACCACTGATAAACCCCTACCACCACCATTCCCCACCTCTGATCCCTACCACCACCAACATTGTCACCGACGACCACCGATTACCACCATTTACCTCCGATTACCCATTACTCCACCATTATCACCACTGTTTCACCTCACTTTCATCATCGATCCACTGATTTCATATTCGTTTCTGCGTTTCAGTCGACGTCAAGGTATGTTCTCCTGCATTTACTTTTGAGTCATTTATGTAGTGTAGGATCGTTGTACGACCTAAACGAGTTGATCAAAAGAGTTTTAATCAGAATCAAAGGCGGAATTCGATGATTCGGACTTGATTACAGCTTGATTCTCCTTAATTATCTTGATTTTATTGATTTCAAAGCTTTACAGATCAGTTGACAATTTGGCAGCACCTCGGCTCTGAAATCCAGATCGTTACAAATGACAACCAATGCTCAGGCATATATAGGGTTACCATTTCGTACAAAACAGACACAGCCCATTTCATGCAGAATGGGGTTTTCCCATTTCGTGCAAAATGGCTTTAGCCATTTCGTGCGAAATGACCCATGCACACTCAAAACCTAATTTTTTGTATACTGAGCACTGGTTTATCCTATCTAGACACACAACTCGATACAAGAGGAAGTTAACAAACATTTATACACCAACAAACTCCCCCTTGGATGTTGACGAAGTCTTCGGCATCGAGTCTTCAGTAAACTTCAGTCTTAATCTTTATCAGTCTTCGTGCTCTTTCCAACGTATCTGACATTGTAAGCTTTCTTCAATCTCTTCTTATTCTTCTATCAACATCTAATCTCCCCCTTGAATGTTGATTTAATCTTTAATCTCCTCTTATTCTCGTACTTTCTCAGAAACTCAATCTGGTGCTTTTCTTCACAGTTTCAGAATCACAACCTGGCTTTTTGAACTTTGTTCCAGGATCTGAAACTGGATCTTATGCATACAGACTCCTCTTTGCTCGCAGACTCCCCCTTAAGTTGTGCTGGGATCGTAGTCTGACTCTTCATACGTCTAAGATTTTATCCTGGCTCAAACTCTGCTCAGGATTAGACATGGGGATCTGCACAATACTCTACCCAACAATAAATTTCACACATTTTAAAATGTAACAAATTTAGTAACATATGGTAGATATTGTTTATCATTCACACAAACTAATTATCAAGTCCAACTTAATGACCTTGAATTATCATTTGAAGAATTATTAAAACCCCAATCAATATAAACAATGATCATTTTTCATTTTTTTCTTCTCTCAAAAACATTCTCTCCCAACCCAATGTGGTTCATCATGTTTAGCGCTCGGAATTTTGAAAATCAGCTTTTTAACATCAGTTGTCGAAAATAATATGAAATAAAATCTTTTTGAATTTTCAAAACTTATGCTAAAACACACTAAAATCGTTTTGGATTAAGGAAATAAACTATATACACACAATATTTTTGTGAGCTTGCGATAGAGGATCATATCAGTTTAATGAGACAAATCAGCTGCACCGTTGATCTAAAATTACCACTTAATGCTTACAGATACGATTAGGGTACATTAGATAACACTAAAGTCTTATGCACCCCACGATCTTAGCATATCCCCTCATCATGCAATACACTAACTCACGTAATGCCTTTAAACTTTCATCAACTGTGATTTGTGTAAAAATAACGCAGAATGTTTAAACATTAACAATCAGGTCGATACTTCCATATACGCAGAGAAAGTCCAACGTTTAAACAAAATAAGAAATAAAAACAAGTTGAAATTGATTAGGATTTAACCACCAGTTCGATACTCCCGTATATGCAGAGGTGATCCAAAGCTAAAACGAAACACCAAAGAAAATAAAGCAGAACGTTTAGGCAAAAACATCCAGTTCGATACTCACGTATACGCAGAGGATGTCCAATGCTTAAACAAAATAAAGAAATAAAACAAATTTAAGTCTTTGCAAAATGAAAACACAGAATCACAGTGACTTTTCAGCAAAGTTGTGAAAGCTCACAAACTTAACTGGTTTTATGTCTTTCGACAATCAGCGATTACCGAGCAAGCACACAGTCAAGAAGGACAAAAACTAAGTACTATGCGTTTGACCGTGTTTCCCACCAGACTTAGGCTTTTTGCTTTATGTTTGTATCATTATCGCAAAACTACTAGTCTCAGCTGAGCCTATCGACACATCCCTAGTGAAACTGTTTAAAACTTATAAAACTTTACATTTCTCTAGCGTGCACTGATAGTCCACTGATGTACTATCATTTCCTCTTTTTACACAAAACTCATTTTTGAATTTTTCAATGTTTTTTGATTTTTCAAATTTTCAAAATTTCTAAAATTTTCTACTCCCCCTAAAATCAAAATATGTTTCAATTTTGATTTTCTCGGAAAATTTGAAAACAAAAAACTGTACAAATAAAGTGACAAACTGATGTAAATTGCTTCAATTTGCCATCCACTTGGCGTAAACAATCAGAACTCCCCCTGACAACAAACTATTTTCCCATTATGATTTCAAAACACTTAAGTTTGTTTTAATAAAAATGGTTTTTCCGGAAAATTAGTTTTGTTGATATCTCACAAACATGGGGTTTTCATCACATTGTTCTTCAATTTACCACTTGTATGATCAGGTTTAATTAGGTTCAACTTAATGATCTTGATAAACCACTTGTAGGTTCTCATCAACCACTTGTAAGTATAACAATATCATAGATTTCAATTTTTCAAAAAAGATGCCGATTCCTACTCCCCAATTACCAACCTGGGAGTTCCGGCAAGTCAGGATTTTTATTTAAAAAGATCCACCCAAGCCTGACGGTCCTTGGGTTTGCCAATTTTTTTATTTAACTTTCCGTTTGACAATGGTGTAAATTTTGCATCATCCATAGTCAAAACGGAATCATCACTGTTTATCTCAACTTGTGGCTCCTCTGACTTTGACGAGTCAGATTCATCGCCAGAAATTGGCTCCTGTGTTTTTGACGAAACACATTCATTGCCCGAAAGGGGAACCCAATCCTTTCTGGATTTAGGTTTTCCAAGTTCATTGACATGTGTCATGAACGACCTTTCACAATTTCTTTTGTATTCAAACACTTTTATAAAAACTTTTTCAGAAAATTTTACTTTCTTTGAATTTTTAAGTGTTTGATTGACCAATTTTTCTTTCTTTGTCCTCATATTTGTATCTGATGAGTTTGTTTTACTTGACTTATCATGTTTTGTTGAGTGAAGCGATTCATCAGAACTTTTATCTGAATCTCCAGTTGTACCCGAGGACAAAATTCTTTCAAGATACTCCCTTGCTTTCTTCCTTTTCTTTCTCAGTCTGTCTTTCTGCCCTTGTGACAATTTCACTTTTTGTTCTTTGGGCTTTTCTTCGACTCTGGCTGATTTCTTTACCATTTTATGAGATTCAACCCTCGATCTTTTTTTTGATCTCATTGGGCAATCTCTGGCAATATGACCTTTGATTTGACATTCATAGCATCTTCTCGTCTCAAAATTCTGGCTCTGGCAGTTAACAGCAATGTGTCCTTTAAAACCACATCTGTAGCACACCCTGTTATCGTACCATTCACCACTTTCAAACCACACACTTAGATCATAACATTGATTTGCCTTGTGGTAATCATGACTTCTCCTTTTTCTATCATCATAATGATCCGTCTCTGAAAAATCTTCATTCCATCTTCTCCTGTAAGCTTGATTTGACTTTTGAGCACTGTGGTCAAACCTGCACCACTTATTACCAACCTTTTGTGAGTTTTGATTTTCAATTTTTTGTGATTTTTTGTAAGGATTGGATGATTGAGCTGATGATCTTTTATTTTTGTTTTGAAAATTTTCAGAATTTTGATTTTGTTTTTGTTTCACATTCTTCTTAGAAGGTTTTTGCGTTGAGCATTCACCTTTTTCAGTAGACTGTAAAACAGTTTCTTGAAATTTTTCTTTTAATTTCAGAAAAAATTTCTTTTTATCATCTTCATCATCAGATTTATCATCACAATCTTCAATTATGACTTTGTCATAATTTGTGACATTGTCCCTTATTGGAATTTCATTGATCGGTTTTGGACATACATGATCTGGTATTGATGACGAAGTCACAAAACCTATCAATTTCTTTTCTAAGTCATTGATTTTATTTCTAGCACACTCAACTTCATTTTCAAGTTGAGTAATTTTCTCAAGATGAGAATTTATTGCCTTTTCATTTTCAATTTTATTTTTATCTAAAACATATTTTTCATTTTCTAAAACTTTTATTTGATTTTGAAATTCTTCTTCTTTTTCTTTTAAATTTTTGTTTTCTAATGTCAAACTGTCCACTTCTCTTAACAGTTTGACATTTTTAGACGTTGATTTTTCACAATTTGAGCACTTCTCAGACATCTTTCCAGCATCAGCTTCTTTCTCATCCTTGATAGCTGGAATTTCTTTACTCTCTTCTTTTTTTTCTCTTCTGCTTCACTTGACCACCACATTCTCTGTCTTGCTTCTTCCTCTTCTGCTATTTGCTCGATAAGAGTCTCGACAAGAAGTGTTGATGGTTCCACAAGTATATTTCCCTTAGGATCCAGATAACATTCTCTGTCAGCATCCCATCTTTTTGCACTTTTTGCCTCTTTCCATGCACGAAAATGTCTGTCTTTCATGGTTAGGGCTAGCATCTTCCTATTGACATATTTTACTTCTTCTGTTCGGGTATCTTTGAAAGGAATATTTTTTGTCATAAAAGCATAACCCACTGCATCATCTTTTGGTAACACATCACTCCAATCAAATCCCTCATCATCATGTATAACAACTATTGCTCTCGACTTTTCTTTGGGATTTTCTTCTATCTTTAACGGACTGAAATGTTGAGATTCGTAATAATAATACTCTAATTCTTCTTTAGAATCCATGTTTCAGTTATCGACAATTCACAAAAACAGTCTTTCAAACAAACTAGTACAACTTTCAAGCGAAATGGAAGTATCTTTCACACGAAATGGCAGGTTTCAAACGAAATGATCCAGTAATGTCCAATTCGTGCGAAATGGATGAATCCCTCAAACGAAATGACCACTTTGAAGCGAAATGGCACTTTGGTGCGAAATAGGGTCTATTTCATATGAAATGGAATTCTCAATGTCTATTCCGTGCGAAATGAAGTTCAAGATGTCTATTCCGTGCGAAATGAAGATCAAGATGTCTATTCCGTGCGAAATGAAGATGACGTCACCCAATCGGCCACATTTTTGTCAAATTGATCTGGTTTTTGGTCGATTTTAGGTCTAATTCTTTCAAGGATTTGTTAAAAATGGATTATACGTGATATATGTGAATTTCAAGCCATTTTAACCATTAAATCTCAGTTAATTTTGAAAATTGTGAAGTAGAAAGAGTAGAAGTTAGAAATTCCGGTGAAAACAAGCTAAATCGGTATGAACTCTTACTCCTGAGCTCTAATACCACATGTAGGATCGTTGTACGACCTAAAAGAGTCGGATCAGAAGAGTTTTAATCAGAATCAAAGGCGGAATTCGATGATTCAGACTTGATTACAGCTTGATTCTCCTTAATTATCTTGATTTTATTGATTTCAAAGCTTTACATATCAGTTGACAATTTGGCAGCACCTCGGCTCTGAAATCCGGATCGTTACAAATGACAACCAATGCTCAGGCATATATAGGGTAACCATTTCGTACGAAACAGACACAGCCCATTTCGTGCGGAATGGGTTTTTCCTATTTCGTGCGAAATGGCTTTAGCCATTTCGTGCGAAATGACCCATGCACACTCAAAACCTAATTTTTCGTATACTGAGCACTGGTTTATCCTATCTAGACACACAACTCGATACAAGACGAAGTTAATAAACATTTATACACCAACATGTAGAAAGTCCAGTCTCGTGTTGGTCCATGTCGTATTGGTCAGGTCTGTGTTTTTGAGGTCAGGAACATGTTTAGCTTGTTATGTTTGATGTCTAATTCTGCTGTCTATTCCATGGTTATTGTCGAGTCTTGGTCAAGTCTTGGTTTTTATAGTTGAGTCAGTGAGGTCTCTGTCTCGAGTCAGTCGAGTCTGTGTTTTAGGTATGTTGGTTGTGTCTGCAGTAATCGCTGTCGAGTCCCGTTTGGTCAATCTAGTTTATAAATTGTGTCTGCAGTAAATGGTTTAAATGGTGTAAATTTGTCCAGGTCAGGTATGAGTGCGGATTACTTATGGGGATGGGATGTTTTGCGTGGGATTCTTAGGTTTTAAATGGTTTGATAGGATGATAGTCGTTTTGTTTTCGAACATTTGTATTTGGGTTGGCTAGGTTGTAAATAGGAATACAAGGGGGCTGTTCGGGTTTAATTGGTTTTGCGGCTGAATTGGTTTGGGCTTAGTAAACATTAAGTGTTGGGATACGCGTCGCGAATTTTTGACATAAAAATGTGATTTTTCACCAAACTTCGACCCGTTTCCGTTGCTTCCACACTTCGGCTTTGTGTATGATGTTTTTATCGGCACTTAGGATTAATTGAGGGCAATTAAAGTGCCGGGGTAGGTAGAGGTTATAATCTTGTATTTTTGGCATCTACTTAGGTCGGTGTCTTGTTTAGCGTCATTTAGGTTGTTTGAGTCATTTTTTGAGTCTTATTAGTGTCATTTAGTGTCGATATGCATCATATTTGAGCACTTGATTATCAAACTGCTTCGCTCGTACTCAATCTCCATTCGGGCGAAGTTCGGTTTGTAATTTGAATTGCTTTGCATAAAGTCACTTGTTTTCGAACAACGGCCGCGAACGAAATGCTATACGGCCGTCGTTTGAATGTATATTATTTATTTATTTAATATAAAAAATCATAAAAAATTTACAAATTCATAAAAATCATAAAAAATCAGACGTAAGCGTTATTGAACTAACTTTTCACCTGTTTTTTGCGCGTTATTGAACTATTTTTACAGGATGTCAGGTGAAGGTTCTTCTTCGGGCACCAAACTTAAGCGAGGTGCATCCACTCGATCTCAGGGAGCTGCTCAGGAGCAGCCAGCTGATTTACCACTGAGAGTGATTACTTATGGTGGGGAGGGGATTCCACATGGACAGAGTACAGTTTTAGGGGATAGCCCGTTGCTACAGTTTGAGTATCAGTCGGCTGAGTATTTGCGCTATCAGGTTATTAGTGCAGTGAAGTTGCTAGATTTTCGCAGGATAGACTGGGAGCTTGTGGGGCATTTAGGACAGGTTGAGAGGCTTCAGCGGTTGTTAGGAGAGAAGTTTAGGCTAGCGTTAGATTGTGATGCGCCTCAGTATTATGAGCTTGCTTTGGAGTTCCATTCCACCTTTCAGTATAGGCATCACGGGGGGTTCGCTGAGCCAGATGTAGTGTCGTTTGTGTTAGGGAAGACGATATTCAACATGACTCTGCCGCAGTTTACTGAAGCGACAGGGTTTTATACTCGACAGGAGGTGGAGGTGGATGAGTTTGTTAGTTTGCTGAGAGGGGTAGTGAAGAAACAGCAGGAGCACTGTGTGTTGAAAGAGGACTTAGCTAGATTATGGTCTACTATTGCTATCTCACCATTTTCGAACAATATGGTTGCATCAGATATCAAAGATCCTCTGCATAGGTTTGTGCACAAGATTCTAGCAGCCACACTGATCGACCGACACGAGGGTGATAATAAAGTAAACCATCACAGTCTCTTTTGTTTGATGTTTATGGTGGAGCAGCGACCAGCCAATCTGGCGAGTATTTTTTCTTGGTCGATGACGAGGACGAAGAAGGGATGAGGTAACTCTAGGTTGTTTGGTGGGTCGTATATCACGAGGTTGGCAGAGAGGTTAGGAGTTTTTGCTGATTACCCTGCGGATAGGATGCATACAGGTGCAGCTCCTTCGTTGATGGAGCTGAATAGTTTTCAGCAGGCAGGTATTATTACATATGATGATCCACCAGCATGGTCGGCAGTATTACAGGCTCCGCAGGTGCCACCTCCAGCAGGGTCAGGAGTAGATGTTGTGATGCAGGTCGTGATCCCTCCACGCTATCAGATACTACGTCAGAGGCATGAGTTGCTAGCGCGTGAGTATCCTATCAGGAAGCCGCGGCCGGACCCGTTGACATTGGAGGTTGTATACGATAGGATAGAGATCCTGCGTGAGCAGATGCGGGATGGTATGAGAGTGATTATGGATCATTTACAGTTGTAGCCGCCGCCATCTTGGCAGCCACAGCAGGAGGAGCCTGCTGACGTGGAGCAGGGTTCGGATGAGGAGTAGGTGATGTGGTTCGAGGATATGCAGCATTGGCACTTATATCTTTTGTTTATTTTTCCTTTTATGCTATTTTAATCCTTGCGTTTTGGTCTGTATTATACTTAAACAGGTTGGCTGGGTTGTGGGTTGGTTGATACATTGTTGGATAGTTTGTTGGTGCTTATGTTGATGGTATATATTATGGTTTGTTTGGTATGCTATATTTGATTGTTAGGTCTTTGTTTGTTGCCGCTTCCGTTCGCGTGTCCGAGTTAGAACAGTTTGCTGAGCGCGTCTGGATTGGAGGGCATATGTGGTATCGACTGGCATACTGACAGTCTCACATATTTATTCAGCTAAGTCGTTCCACTTATATACTTTGTATATTTATTTATTTTTTGTATTTCTTTTGGTTTTTAGGTTGTAGGAGTCGTGTTTTCATCCTTGCATTAGGCACAATGCAACATTTAAGTGTGGGGATGGGACACTTGGGTCTTAGTCGTTAGTTTGTTTATTTGAGTCATAAAAAAGTCGAAAAATACAAAAAAAATTAAAAATTTTGAAAAATCCAAAAAAATTGAAAAATAGAAAATGTCTTTTAAAATAAGAAGTTTGCAAAATAAAAAAACGGAAAATGATAGAAAAGTCGGGTTTTTGTTCGGGGTCAAATAATAATAATATGAGATAAAATAATTTAGCTTGTGTCTAGTTTGGGATGTGCGGGTAGGCTCGATTCGGTTCTGGGTTCCTTTGATCTTAAATATACCTAATTGTCGGTCTACTAGTGGGTTCTCATCTAGGGAAAGTGGGGTAAATTGAAACCGCCAATAATAGTATGAGGGATGCCGTTATAAGTTAAGATCGTTAGAGTTTTTTGTCATTATCTCGTTGAAAAAGGAAAAATGAAAAAAAAAAGAAAAAGAAAAAGAGCTAGAAACTAAATGAAAGTAGCGCATTTCTATGTAGTCTGGGTTGGGGATAATGACTTTAAAGTCGGATTACCGCTAGATTGTGTGAAATCGACCTTGCAAAGAAAATAAAAGTACCGAAGCCTAAGTAATCCGAGTTGGGGATAGCGACTCTACAGCCGGAATGCCTCTGGGTTAGGGAAAGCAACGTCTACGCTCGAAAAAAGAAAAAAAAATGAAAAAGCGATGAAAAAATGATGAGAAAGGAAAAAAATAAGAATAGATTTGATTCTAAACTCTCTTGATCTTGGTATAAGGCGGTTAGGAAATAACCCAGTAGTTGTTCCTTTTGTCCTATAAGCTTGAGGGGGGGGGGGGTTAGGTGGACTTGCGATTCTTAGCGTGAGACCCTAGGTAGATTGACCGCACTTGAACTAAAATTGCATGATAAGGGCTTGGAACCGGGTTTGGGTTTAAGAGGATCAAAATACTTGCAATCGCGGCTAACACAAGTTTCGGTTTTAATAAATAAATTAAGCTTTTGTCCCGAATGATTATTCTGACTATGATTCCGTTTGCATAATTCTTTTTCGAGGACGAAAAAATGATAAGTGTGGGGAAATTTGATGTATTGGAAAATACATCTTTATTCGCGTCCGTTTTAGTCGTTAAATAATCGGTTTAGTTTCGTTTCAGTATAGAATGTACATACTATTGATTTATTTATGTTTTCCAGGTCGTTGCAGTCAAAATGTGCAGAAATAAGTGAAAATCTGGAAAAACAAAGTGTCGGATCGGAAAACGGGAGCTGTGAGCTGAAACGGATCGAGAAACTGAATTTGGAGCTTTTACACGGGCCGCGTAGAACACAGCAGATCCTTACGCGCCCCGCCAGAACTTAAATTATGATTTCTGAATTAGAGCACCTATACCGGCCGCGTAAGCTTAAGATTACTTGCTACGTGGGCCGCGAGAGCATGAAAATTTTGCACCGTCTTCAAAACAGCAACGGCTATAGGGTTTGAAAAGTTATAAATCATCATCTTCATCAATCAGCCGCATATCAACGAATTTTGGAGCTTGGAGGCGACCATTAGAGGCTATTTGAAGGTTTTGGAAGTGTTCGGAAACTAGGAATCATTCGGGTAACACTTTGGAGCGCTCGGGAGTGAAGATTACGGCTTTAATCTTCCTGTTTCTTTGTTTTTCTTGTGTTTCTAATTGTTATATGATGAATTCAGATCTGTTTGAGATTTTTATTATGTTACTGATCATGTTTAGCGGCTAAATCTTTCGTTACTACCTAGGCTTTTGACAATGGTTTAATAAAGTTTTGATTTCTATTCGGTTTTAATGTGGTTCTTGGGTTTTCTTGAATTGTAAACGATTATGGAATTTTGATTTGGTGTGTATGCGTGCTTGATATTGTTTGAATACTGATTATTGATTCGTACGAGTCTTGTCGCTGTAAGGCTCGGGGTTGTTAATAGGTCTCGGTTTGGTATATAGCTAGGATTAGGTTTTGTAAGAAATCGGTCTTAGTTCCCTAACCATTCTCCTGTCTATTAAACCAAGTTAGAAACCATAGTTGCCTTAGACTTTCGCGATGTAAGGTAGATTGTCACATTAAGGCACTTTTCAAGAAGTTAGAGGACTGTAAGGAAATCTAACAACTGGTAGTCATAACAACCTAAGTAGTGCCATAAGTTTCACCTCGAGAAGGGTTTAGGGACTTAGTTGGTGTCTTAATAGGTTTAGCATTAAAAGATCCTAGTTCCATACCACATTACTTTCGAATAGAAATCCATTCCAAGTTAAACTTGCGTCTAGCCTAGGTAGTCTTCATCGCCACTGGTTCAAGTCTTAGTCCAAGTTCGTGTCTAGTTATTTTATTATTATTTTAGCTTAATTTTTAGGATTTTTAGAACCCCCCCCCCCATCAAATAAACAATTAGTTAAGTCGTGTCAGTCTTAGTCTAGATAGAGTCTTAGCGTAATTTAATTGAGTCTCGTGGGTTCGATATCCGGACTTACTTAGCTTTACTAGAGTCGATCGGTTCGCTTGCCGGTTAGTAGTTTAGTCGAGTTTAGAGAGTCTAGAGTATTACTTTGAGTCTAGATTTAGGTTAGTTTTAGTTGTTTTTATTAAACTACTTTTAGCACATCAGTTATCTTTGGTTCTCTAGCAGATCAAAACACAAAGGGATAGGGTGGAAAGATTGGTGTACTTTTGTAAATATGTAAGCTTGTAGTTGTGTTGTTTGTCGGCCCGGTTTGGGTCGGCGTTTGTCGTTAATGAAAGTTACTTTTCAAAAAAGAGTTATAAATGCTAAAACAAGGTATACATGTGATGATATTTGTTATGGAGTAACGTTCTTATGTCTCTTTGGATGTTTAAGCATCTTTCACACCTTCAACAATGCCCTAACCCTACTTTAGAAGGCATAAAATACATTGGGGGTAACTCACTTATTAAAGTGGTGGTGGAGGAATAAACATGAAAAAGAAACATTGTAGGGGCGAACAATAACATCAATTCACTCACATTTACACTCGACCTCATACGTGTCGATCAAAGAGGGTATCACGGGTACGTGGAATAACATAGCAAAAGTTGGAAAGAAACTTGACAAATACAATAAAAATCCAACTCAAGTGACGAAAGGAGTAGTAGGAAATGGAAAAGAAATATGGTTCTGGTTAGATTGGTGGGTCGGAGACGGACCGTTAAAGCATGGATTCCCAGATTTGTTCGCACTAGAAGAAAGGAAAGCACGGTGGAAGTGGAGACAAAATCTGGAGTCGGCTAAATTACGTAACCGGTTTCAAGAAATGAAGGCACTAGCGCAAAAGTAATCATCGGCAATCAAGAGGATAGGTGGAAATGGGTAATGGCGAGAGATGGGACATTCTCGGTAGCATCAACCAGAGTGAAATTAAGCAAATTTGTGGTTTTGTATTGTCCCTTCGAATGGATTAAATGGGTACCAAAAAAAGTAAACATCTTTGGGTGGCGTGGAGTACAAGAACGGTTGGCAACCATGGTAGGATTAAAAAGAAGAGGAATGTTACCGGATTCAGCCGTATGCAACCTTTGCGGGTAAAAAGAAGATGCTGATCACCTGTTCATGGGATGTTATAGTTAGCACATGGTATGGAGTACAACAAATTTTTGCTTTTACAACGAAGGATCTTTTGAAATTTCACAACAAGTGACAATAGAAGAAACGAAAAGGAAATTTATTCAAGTAGTAATAATAGCAACATGTTGGGGGATATGGAAATCGAGAAACGAAAATATCTTTGGTAGGAAAAGAGCTAATATAGACGCGATTTTCGGGGAGATGCAAGCAACAACATACCTATGGATTAAATGTAGAGCAAAAGGGCAGAGCATGGAATGGAATAATTGGAGACGTTTCGAGGTGTCGAACATCTAATTTTATGTAATGTTTGAATCTATTTGGCGATCATAATGAGGTGGTTGGCTTAGTAGCTTACTAGACATATAATTATATAATTTGTGTAATAAAAGTTTTGGGTGATAAATGAATTTTTTTGTCGTTAAAAAAAACACATTGGGCGTTGGCCCCTTCATGGTGTAGGCTCTCATCTCTACTTTTTGAACCCCTCGTATCCAACAAAAGAAAACACATCGCCAAACCTTTTTTGTTTCACCCAATCATTCTTTTACATCTTACCCATCTTCTTTTTTCTAACTTTCTAATTATATAAATTAATTCCTATTTTATTTTAATAGGGTGGTTAGTCTGATGAAACCAAAACAGGGTGCTGATAAAAAGTGTGTGAAACTGGTCTAGTGACGTGTTAGTCACTTTATAATGTAGCAGCGAAAAAAAATGAAACCATAATGGATAGCCTTAGAGGAGCTAATCTATAACAACACTCCAAAATAATTTCCGACACCCTAAAAATAATTAAAATATCCCAATACGTCCTAAAATACACCCCGTATACGAAAACGGGCCCCGAATACCTTTATTTTATTAAAATTAAATAAAAAACAAAAATAATGGGTCTCTGGCGGGCCGCGTAAGACCATCCTTAGGTCTACGCGGGGCGCGACAGATGAAGGATGAGGCGCAGCCCGGTGCTGCCACGTGTCAGACGTGTGGCGAAGCTAGTTCGATGACTGGGCCAGGCTAGGGCCACGTGTCATCTCGAGAAGGGTTGAGGGGCTTAGTTGGTGTCTTAATAGGTTTAGCATTAAAAGATCCCAGTTCCATACCACATTACTTTCGAATTGAAATCCATTCCAAGTTAAACTTGCGTCTAGCCTAGGTAGTCTTCATCGCCACTGGTTCAAGTCTTAGTCCAAGTTCGTGTCTAGTTATTTTATTATTATTTTAGCTTAATTTTTAGGATTTTTAGAAACCCCCCCCCCCCCCCCCCCAATCAAATAAACAATTAGTTAAGTCATGTCAGTCTTAGTCTAGATAGAGTCTTAGCGTAATTTAATTGAGTCTCGTGGATTTGATATCCGGACTTACTTAGCTTTACTAGAGTCGATCGGTTCGCTTGCCGGTTAGTAGTTTAGTCGAGTTTAGAGAGTCTAGAGTATTACTTTGAGTCTAGATTTAGGTTAATTTTAGTCTTTTTTATTAAACTACTTTTAGCATATCAAGTTTTTGGCGCCGTTACCGGGGACTCTTTGGCAATTGCTTTAATTACTTTGTTTGACATATTACGTGCTATTTGTTCGTTTGTTTGAGTCGTAGGAGTCTAATTATATAAAAATTCAAAAATCAAAAATATTTGTTTTAGTTTGTCGAGTCGTTTGTTAAAGTCTTCTTACTTGATTGTATTTGGTTTTTCAGTTGATGCCCCATACGCGCTCGCAGGGACCTCCGCCGAATCCGCTTACGATCAAGTCTTCCTTCTCGTCTTCTGCATCCAAGGTAAGTGCTTCTAGCTCTTCTTCGTCTTCGCATTTCACCCCCGCTTTCGACTTCACACCGAAGCCTTCACCCCACAATTCCCCACCACCTTCCCGTTCTCGTACACCTTGTCCTCCACCCGTTGTTCAAATGGCAAACCGTACCATTTACGAGCAGGCTACCACTGGTTTCACCAGCGCTAATTGACCCATCACCCTTCTAAACATCGCTAATGATAGGTCCTGGCAGATTCCATCCTACTTCATGACGGCCATCGCCAATTCTTGCCAGTTCCACGACCGTGATGATGAGGATGCTCCCGCTCACATAAATCGCATCACTCGCCTTTGCAGCACCTTCTCCATTGAGGATGTTAACTTAGAGACCAGGTACCTTCAGGTTTTCCCATTCTCTCTCGCTGGACGCGCAACCGTCTGGTTTGATTCTCAGCCCGCAGGCACTTTCACCACTTGGGCAGGTCTTCGTGATGCCTTCATAGCCAAGTACTTCCCACCAACCAAGGTGTCTCGCCTTCGTGATCAAATTCACTCTTTCCGTATGGAGCCTGATGAGCCGTACCACTTAGTATGGGAGCGTTTCCAAACTCTGATCTCTCGTTGTTCTCAGCATGGTTTGTCAGATTGGGCATTAGTTGAAAAGTTCTATAATGGTCTCACCCCTGAAATTAAAGCTCGTTTCGATACTTCAGCTGGAGGACAGCTTATGGGTAAAAAGACAGTGAATGAGTGTAATGATTTGTTTGAGAGTTTCGACCATTCTGATATGGATTACAACACTACCAGCAGGAGTTCCATTCCTGTGCGTACCTCCTCGGTCGGTCGAGGGGTAAACCAAGTTAGCTTGGATCCATCGGTAGCTGCTGTTTTAGAGGGTCTGAAACAAGAGTTGAGTGAGATTAAGAAGAAAGTTGATAGGTGTGAGGTGTGTAAAGGAGGCCATGATACGATAGATTGTCCCACACTTACACTCGTGCAGGTTGAGTACACAGCTGGTCAGTCTAGGGGTCTGTTTGGTAATAATAATAACTCAAATTACAATTCCAACTGGCGCTGTAGTGGTAACAAGAGTGGTTTTCGTTCTTCTGGTAATCCCCCTGGTTTTCCATCTGGTCAGTATCAAAATAGGGGGCCTGGTCTTTATGCTAGTAGTGGTTCGGGACAGGGAGGTCAGTTTAGTGGTTCGAGTTCGAGTGGTCAGTTTACGAGTGGGGGGTCGAATCAAGAGAGTCAAAGTGGTAAGGGTTTAGAGGGTAGTTTGAGTAGGATGGAAGAGATGTTCGCTCAGATGATGGCGCGAGATCAGACGACACAGAAATCCTTATCTGATTTAGAAAATTTCGTTAAAATCAAGAGCAAATTAATAAAAGTCATGAGCTTCAGTTTAAAAGCCAGCAATCCACACTTTTAGACCTTCAAAGAACAGTAGGTGGAATAGCTAAACAGTTGCACGAGCATCCACCTGGTCAGTTTTCAGGTAACACCTTCACGAACCCAGTTAATCATTCAGCAAAGGCTATTACTACCCAAAGTGGGAAGAGTTTGGGGGAGGTCGTGCGAGAGAGTGTTGAGGACGAGAAAGATGATGAAGTTGATGAGGAGATCGAGATGGAGTCTCCCGGTAAGGTGCACATGAGGCTAGACCCAGCAAGTACCACACACGCCGAGGAGTCTTCAGTAGAGAAGAATGTGGAAAAGTAGCCGATGAGGGTTCGATCGTCGCCAGTTATTGATCCTTCTCGTATTCCGTATCCGACCTGCCTTAAGCATCAGAAATATGCTAAGGAGTACGGGCAGTTTCTCGAAAGGGATCATGTTTAAGGATCTTTTAAATTACCAGCCCAACTGACGAAAGGAGTAGTAGGAAATGGAAAAATTATATGGTTCTGGTTAGATTGGTGGGTCGGAGAAGGACCGTTAAAGCAAGGATTCCCGGATTTGTTCGCACTGGAAAGAAATAAAAAAGCATCGGTAGAAGAAAGGAAAGCACGGTGGAAGTGGAGACAAAATCTAGAGTCGGCTAAATTACGTAACCGGTTTCAAGAAATGAAGGCACTGGCGCAAAAGTAATCCTCGGCAATCAGGAGGATAGGTGGAAATGGCTAATGGCGAGAGATGGGACATTCTCGGTAGCATCAACCAGAGTGAAATTAAGCAAATTTGTGGTTTTGTATTGTCCCTTCGAATGGATTAAATGGGTACCAAAAAAAGTAAACATCTTTGGGTGGCGTGGAGTACAAGAACAGTTGGCAACCATGGTAGGATTAAAAAGAAGAGGAATGTTACCAAAAAAAAGTAAACATCGTTGTAAGTATCATAACCCCGGTTACGTATTAAATACGCTGCCCAATTGATCCAGGGTTCCGTAACGGCTGTCGAGGTTCTGCCCTACGTAGTCGTTAGAATGCCGTCTCGGGGAGGGTATTACTAATGTAAATATTGGGTTATTATACTAACGCGTGTGCATTTGTGTAAATTATAGATAATCACCAGGAAATCCTTAAAGGAAACCCTAAGACAGCAATGTGAGTATTCTCCTTTTTGCAAACTGTTTTTACAAAACCTCACTTAATTAATATTACATTAAATAGTGATTGAGTATTTGTATTCTACAATTATCGTCGGTATGTTGGGGTTTTGTATACAAAATTTGTTACTACCTTGCGAGGATTAACATGACCACAAGTCGGGTTGACAGTACTGTGGGTGGTAATTAAGTAGATGGAAACAAATGTAATTGCGCGACCGCCCTCAATATTGTACAATGGTTTTTACTAAACTTGATTAAACTGGGATTCACTCACCAGTATTTCCCACTGAAAAAATGTTTTTAAACGCGTTTCAGGTAACAAAATGTGAAAGCCAAATAGAAGCCAGCTAGACAACACTGAAGGCTTGGAAAAGTGGCTATAAAGTTACCTAAAATAAAGAAATGTTTTATTTAAATAAAATAGGGTGTATCCCTATGAAAATGTGTGTACTTGAAACTTGGGTTTTTCCCATGTGTTTGATATATTAAAAGCGTGGTATTTTACTCTGATAAAATATTTCCTAACTACGGTCCTAATGTAATTTCCGCTGCCAAAAAGGATAAAACACAGATACCACCAAAATTGGTCACGGCCGCCCGTTCTCGGGTTGTTAGGGGACCGGGGTTGCGACATAATCGGTATTATCAGAGTCAGTATCGGTATTATCAGAGTCAGTATCGGTATTCTTTTATGTCTTTTGATCGATATAAAACACGTGTCAATATCATTTTGGGCATATCACAACTTGATTTTTCACCAAGTACCGGTACCCCAACGAACTAAACTGATATTGAGCGGACATTAATACTAGTATTGGTATTCATTTTTATGTGTCTCTATTGATAAAAAAAGACGTGTCGATCTAGGAATATTACTACTGTATACTTTAGGTTGTATTCTTTGGTTATACGGAATAATGTCGTGTGGATTATATATATTAATTTAATAATATTGAGCACACTTAAGTGTGTTAACTTAATAACTTAGGAACACGATTATCTAGTTTTAAATTTATAAAAATGATTTTTATTTATTTAAATGATTTTTATTGATAAGAAGTATCGTCCAAGGAATATGCTTCCCCTACTCAACCGTTTATTATTGTGACCATTCTTATTTGTAATTAGATTAGTATAGTAAAATAGTAGTAAAGGACTCTCGGATAAGTCTTTCTCTATTAATATAGTTTATTTTATAAAATGAGAAAAATGTTTAAGTCTTCGATATTAGAGGTGGCTTCCTTGGTCCTGGTCCATTCGCCAACTTCCCTTAACCTTGTCATAACATATCGATAAATCGGTCTGGAAGTATGTCTATAATGAATCTCCTCTAGCCTTTTGACTAGCAAACAATATGCTACAACAAGATTAGTTTAGAGCCATCCTGATTTTATTACCTTTTTATAACTGAATTAACAAGTGATTTATTTCAAGCTTAACAAAAGGGATCATGTTTAGGGATCTTTTAAATTACCAAAGCAAATTAGTCATTAGATTAATTAAGTTACCGAATAGGCGAATAGGTCTCATTTCACCGGTTATGTTCTATTCCACTGATTGCCTTATTCCCCCATTAATTTATTACCTAAACTTTTACCCCAACAAGGTCTTAGTGCATTACCATAAGCCTTCCCTAAGGATCTTGATATAATATCAGAAGCCTTTTATTACCCTCAAGATCTGGTTCGATACCAGAACCTTGTCACCCGAATCTAGTTCAATACTAGAAGTCTACATAATAATAAACTTGATAAGCCAAGTTTGGATTTGCCTTATTAGTATATAGGTTTTTACACGCCATGAGTGTACTAATAAGCTTCACCTCACAAGGTTTATCAAGAACACCGAATCTGATTAAGGGTACTAGAAGCCGTATGCACACCTTAGTCAAGTTAAATTAGATTAAATTAAGATGTTAAGTTAATTTAGCTTCAAAGGAGTCATGGAATCCTGTCACAAAAGATAACAAATCAAGAATTAGTATAGGATAAACACATTAAATAAGATAAAAATACTATATTAATATGATCTTCAAGTTCTAGCTCAAGTGCAAGCAGTAACAAATGCTCAATGTAACACTACATCTATAATCACGTAACGACTTATATTGCAGATCTAATCACGTAATAGCATAAAAACAATTAAGTTCATATTGAATGTATAATAGCGTAATAAGCATAACTTTAGTAAAAAAACCATTATACAATGAAAAAGATTATAATAACGTAATTACGTACTGATACATATCATGTGACATTACACTTGTTACATATGATACATGATTATAGATGTAGTGACACATTGAACATTTGTTACTGCTTGCACATATGGTACGTAATTACGCAATGGAACAAAATCAAGTAACATTACACAAATCACGTAATTTTATAGCTCGTAAAATATAATTTTAAAAGTTAAAAAAACTATAGCAATAATCTGCTCAAATTAAAGAGAATGAAATGCATGTTAACACGATGTAGTTTTTTTTTTAATATTATCATATAAAAAAGTTATAGTTGTTTGAAATCAGGGGTAAAGCAAGTTTAATGGAGAATATACCAGAATACCGAAGCCATCTTAAATTGAAAAGGACACTTGTCAAACCCACAATGCCGTGTATACTTCATATGAAACTTCTGTCTCATACATGATCCATTACCTATATGTGTATGGTTATATGAATTTGACAACAAGCCAACTCATAATCTTTATTAGTTTCAATTGTACCGAACGGTTACACTTGCAAGTCCGTGCATAAGAACACTCCTAAAATAGATCAAAGAACTAATATTATATAAACTAAACCCTAAATTTATGCTACACAAAAAAAATGTTTTAAAAAAATATAGCAATACACTCCAAATGAATAGTTGTGTTTGTCACCTCCATCCTCGCTATGTCCTCGATAAATGTTTAAACCTCTACTTACCCCGTCGAATACCTCGTAGCAGCCGCAAAGCCTTTGGTTATGATTTATGAGTAGTGTCAGTATCAAAAATATATTAGGAGTATTGTCCAAATTTCATAGGGATAAGTGTCAAAATTAATGAAGGGTTCGTGATTAAAGCAAATATATGCTAAATAGAATTTCATGAAGTGCAAACGACCTCACCTCAGTGGCTAGAGGTGCATAAAAAAACTGGAACCGGACCCGAAAAAACCCAGAATCGGTTATTTTTGTACCCGGTATTTATACCCGTAATTGAACCTAACCCTAACAGTAGGGTATGGATAGGACATACATTTTGAGCTCAATACCAGAAGATCCAAATATCAGATCGGGGAGGCCAAAGCCTGTGATTGAGTAATTCGGATCTTACTAGAGAGCTAAAACCTTCACCTGCAAAACAGTAAACCGTTAGGCTCGCCGCAGAGATGGGAGGGCCCCTTTGCGACCACCCTTCGGCGTGAGGATAAGTATTGGTAGAGAGAGAAAATAGGGACGAAGGTTCAGAAAATCGTACTTGGCCTTGTACTTGATGGGGTATTTATAATGGTCAACTGGGGTGACGTCATTCCTTCGGACGTACCCGAATGGGTGTCCGTCCTCGGAGAGATGAGGAACGGACATCTTCAGGATGTCCGTTCATGGTGTCGTTTGTAACAACCCGCACTTTCGTGCGTTGTTACTACTCACTATACTTGTTACGCCTAACACCAGAGATTCGGATCATAATGTAACTATATCGCATACATCGCTATATCGAAATATTTTCGCATGTTATCGCATATTTTATCGCTATCACATCACATTGTGCTTGCTGACAACCACGAAGATGTCTAGTGAGGACCAACTCTACCCTCCTTGATAGCCGTGATGTGTCGCAGTGCAACTCATTACTCAAAACACCCATTAACGTTCACGATGATATTAAGAGAGGACCTATTCTACCCTCCTCGATGACCGTGAAGCGTCGCAAAGTGATCGCATATTCGAAAACCGGTTATTGTATCGCAACTTTGAAATATGGATACGTAAATACGACCCTTGTGATTAAATATATATATATAGTAATAATAATAATAATAATAATAATAATAATAATAATTAAATATAGGAAACGCGTACCCAAAACTATCGCAATGCTCGAAACGATGAAATTCCCCGCACCAAAGACTCAACCGGAATGGTTATCCGAACGGATAGGCCATCCGAACGAATAGGCCATCCGAACGGATGGGCCATCTGAACGGATGAGCCATCCGAACCAACACACCAAACCACCCCTACCCTTCTCTCTTGCCTATAAATAGCCTGTCACTCCACTGAAACAGTGATGTGACAGCTCCCACTCGACCAGCACGCTCTTGGACCCTTTTTCCCTCGATTACTCGTGATTCCGGTAAGATCTCAACCTAAATCTTGTACTTCTATGATCTACACGCAATTCTACACCTTTCTATCTTTTAAAACTTAACTTTTAACCGTGAAATCTACTGATTTGAGGTGTTCTAGGATGATGTCATCAAGAGTTCATATGAACTTCAAGGTGTGACCTCATTTCACCATGAACAACTCAAATCTGGGTGATTTCCACATGTTTTTATAACAATCTCACCTAAAAAACTATGTATCTAATCAAAGTATGGTGTAATTTCGGGTTAAACAAGGAAAAACCATCAAGAACGGCCAGATCTGATGGAACGGGGTGGTTCCCGGCCGTTAGAATGGGTCGGAACTGAGGGAATTTCATTTGTTAAACACGATGTCACAACGTTTCGGTAAAACCACTCGTATCCTTTCCAGAAGCCATCCAGAACAACTTATCAGGACGTTAGATCGAACTGTCAAACATATGTCATCCGACCGGACATGGTCATCCGACCGGACATGGTCATCCGACCGGACAGACATCATCCGACCGGATATCTGACAATTATATGTCATCCGATCGGATATGGTCATTCGACCGGATATCTGTTATCCGACCGGACAGATCATCCGACCGGACAGACCATCCGACCGGATATCTGTCATTACGATACTATTCCCGTTTAAACTGTGCATCGCTTACGATACCATACGATGATTAGGCTAACTCAGACGCGCTCGCAACCGAACCAATCAAGCTGTGCCCTCGCTGAATACGCACTATGAGTATACTCGAACCCCTTTTTAATCGCATTTTGGGTGTAACATACGTTCCTGATAAATCGAACTTATCAAATGAATTATTCAATCAATCTATTTATCA
>JARYGA010011092.1:0-33429 GCA_030545235.1 Helianthus tuberosus | reverse complement strand
GTTTAAGTATCCTACACAACCATTTCCTGCTGAGGCGGAAACTGGAAATGCAGGAACGGGCGGCCTCGCATCTTGAGCACCAATGAGACCACAATCGATCTTAGTGAAACATGAATCCTCATGTCCACTGCAAATACACAAACATCCATTACTAGTTGTTTGATTTTACCCCACAATCAAAATTGTTGTTTGATTTTACCTGAAAATTGCGAGAAAAGGGAGGATCTCTGGACCACATCTGGATCGATGGTGGCCGGTGGTGTGGTCGCCGGCCCTGGCTCAGCCGGTGGAGCTCGATGCATAATGCCATTCTGTTCAGACATCTTGTGCTAGTGTGGTGAAGGAGTGGTGAAGAAGATGGAGTGGATGTCGCCGGAGGGTGAAGGTCGCCGGTGAAGAAGCCGGAGAAAGACTTCGCCGGAAGAGCACAATCGCCGGAAGAGATGAAGAAGAAGAGGGGAAACTTAGGGGGTAAGGTTGTGAGGTTTTGTTGAGTTTGAGGGGTTATTTTATAATATAAAGTACAATTTTGGTGAAATTACATTTATACCCTTTGACCCTCATTGACCGGTCAAGAAAAATCAAGCCGGGGGGTAATTGTGCGACATAAGTGTTAACAGTAGGGGGTAATTTTGCATTTATTTCCTTAGGGGGGGTAAGAGTGCCAATGGCCCCTAACCTCAGGGGGTAAAACTGCAATTTACTCTATAAAAAATAATCTGATAAGTATTTGTGAAAATGCCACTTATCTAATTAAAAGCTCCATTCAAGTATTTAACTACACTCAACTGTAACCACAATCCCATTATCCACCACGACATCCAGCATGAAAGCACTCAGTGGCAGTGCTTCTTTCACTGTGTCATCTTCACCTTCAATAACCACAACCCAATTTTCTAACTCCATTTTCACCTACCCATATTCTTACAAAAAACCCAACTCACTTTCACCCTCTCTCACCAAACCCAAATTCACGGCAACTGTTTCAACAACCGAAACCGTTGAGCAAGATGAGAAGTTTGACTGGTTTTCCCACTGGTATGCCATCATGCCTGTGTGTGATCTGGACAAGAGGGCCCCACATGGGAAGAGAGTGTTGGGTGTGGATGTTGTGGTGTGGTGGGATAAAAATGAGAGTGCATGGAAGGTTTTTGATGACATGTGTCCTCATAGATTGGCTCCACTTTCTCAAGGGAGGATTGATCAGTGGGGTAGGTTGCAGTGTGTGTATCATGGTTGGTGTTTTAGTGGCTCTGGTGAATGCAAGTTGATTCCTCAAGCCCCCCCGGATGGTCCTCCGGTAAATAAATAAATCCAACACTTGAGCACAAATAAATAAACCATAGAGATCATCACACCTGGCACGAATGGGCACCCGTGGCACAAATTTGAAAAAGGACCGATAAACCTTGGTGCCTATTCGTGCCAGATGCCATAATCTCTGTTATAAATGAAAAGTAAAAAAGTCGATATTTTATTTTGTTAAGTTTGACAGGTCAATTTTGATAAATTTCCCTTTCTTTCCACCTATTGCAACACGATTATACTGTCAGTGATAAACTGTGTGCAGGTTCATACGTTCCAAAGAGCATGCGTAGCTGTTTATCCAAGCGTTGTTCAAAATGGAATTGTTTGGTTTTGGCCGAGCACTGATCCTCAATACAAAGATATTATCACAAAGAAGAAACCTCCATACATCCCTGAACTTGATGATCCTTCGTTTACGTACAAAATATTTCAAAGAGATATAGCATATGGGTAGGCAAGCGTCACTTAGGGCTGTAAAGAACCGAGCAGACCCTGGTTGGGCTCGGTATCAGGATTGAAAAGTTAAATGGCTCGGCTCGGCTCCTTTATGTTAATGAGCTTAGTTGTCGAGCTCGAGCCTAACTCATTTATTTTATAGAAAATTTATTTTTTTAAATATTGTTAACGCTTATTGATATATATTTATAATAAATAATTAAGTTTATAACCTGCACATAGTTTGGGCTGTAGTTTTGGGTTATGATTCATATATATATATATCAAAATTTGTGCTTTAGTTTTTTGTTATAATAATTTATATATACTAAAATCCGGGCTAAACTTTTTGGTTATAAATTTTATATAATAAAATTTGGGCTTTAACTAAAAGGAGCGAGCTCAGCTCATTTACAAATGAGCCAAGTTTTTGAACACCCTAAACTTCACTTTATTCGCATCGATGCGCCACAATGAACATGGGTTTTAGCCTTATAAACATAACTAAACACTGAAACAACTAAATCCTCATTCGTGTTCTGTTGATGAAGATGATGTCATTTTCAGGTACGAAGTCCTGATTGAAAATCTAATGGACCCTGCTCATGTTCCATATGCACATTATGGGATATTAAGAACACCTCCGCCGAGATGAGTACTTATGCAAATATGTCTTGTATTCTCAATTTTCACATAATCTTGATGATCACCCGCCTAACATAAGTTTACTTCAATGTTAAGGTTGATCGGGAAGGGGGTAGACCTCTTGATCTAAATGTGCAACAAATAGACAAAAATGGTTTTACTGCAATCCAGCCGTATGGCCGATCGCAATTTGTTGCTCCTTGTCTGTATTATGGTTATTACGGTAGTGGTATCACAAGTGCTGGAAGTTCAGATAACAACACGAAGGTATACCTTCAACTTTGGTAGTATGCATCCTCATCTTTATCTTATTGTAACTTCACTTCTTTAGTGTTATATATTCATTGGAAATTAGCACACAAACCACCTAGACGGGCGCTTTTTACATCTTAAATTTGACTGATTCAGGGGAAAGTAGCACAAAAACCAGC
Source organism: Helianthus tuberosus (assembly GCA_030545235.1). Lineage (NCBI taxonomy): Eukaryota > Viridiplantae > Streptophyta > Magnoliopsida > Asterales > Asteraceae > Helianthus > Helianthus tuberosus. The sequence continues at coordinate 30,610 of JARYGA010011092.1, read as the reverse complement.
TAGACGGACGCTTTTGATCTTTATCTGTATGCCAGTGAGTCCTGGTAATAGCAGAGTGATGATGATTTCCCCAAGAAACTATAATATTTGGATGGATCGACTTCTTCCCAGATGGATGTTCCATACTGTGCAGAATTTGGTTATTGATTCAGATTTGTATCTTCTTCATGTTGAGGTACCCCCCCCAAACGACGGTCCTTGTGATTCAATAAGTTGTTGAAAGATTATGATGCAACTTGTAGGAGAAGAAAATAATGGAAGGCGGTCCTTCTAATTGGCAAAAACTCTGTTTCGTGCCAACTAAATCGGATGCTAATGTGGTTGCGTTTAGAAAGTGGCTAAAGATATACGCAGGAGGACAAATCGATTGGGGAAACAAGTTTACTGGATCTCTTCCACCCACCCCTCCTAGAGAACAACTTATGGACAGGTTACATGATATATACGTATATGGAACAGTTGCCTCCATACCGAAATTATTAATTTATATTTTTTTATTGATTTGTTTATGTAGGTACTGGAGCCATGTGGTGAACTGCAGCAGCTGCAATGCTGCATACAAAGGTCTTAATGCTCTTGCAGTATCACTTCAAGCGTTTTCGTTTGCTTTAGTTGCTATTGTGGCTGCTACCAAACAGGCGATGATATCAATGGCCGCAAGGAATACACTTGTCGTTGCTGCAGTTTTGTGCTTCGTGGGATCAAAATGGTTGTCTCATTTCATTTACAAAACTTTCCATTATCATGGCTATAATCACGCGTCTTAAACGAGGTTGTTTCTATCTAATAGCCTTTAATAAAGACAATACATTGAAAGTAACATAATATAATCTTAGGATAACTAAAAGAGACGTATGCCTACATATTACTAATCACCACCTCTGAAATGTCAAACTTTAAGCAACACAAGCATCAACTACCAAGCTAACACCTACCTACCTGCAACATTATACTATTTATGACTGAGTTACCACACCAGAAACCATGGTGTTCATGCCGCACATGCCTGACCCTCTACAAAGCTTGTAGTACCCATGTTCTCCCCAACGTTTTCCCCATGAATTCTTGATGATCCAATAAGGCTTATTACCAAACCTTAGAATTGAATACCCTTTAGCACCATACCCCACAATCAACACACCATGGTTTACCAGTTTCTTGGAACAAATCAACGGACATGACACCCCTCCAATGTAGGTTTGCATGAACACCGAGTTCAATCCGACTGCAACAAATTAGATCATATGTTGGTTCAAAAATATTGTCACGTATGTCGGTAGGGCTGACTACTCGAGGTTGAGGTTGGCTCACTAAAAAGCCGAGTTTAAACGAGCCCAAGCCCAAACCTAACAATAAATTACTTATTACTTATTTAATAATTAAATGACCCCGAGCTAGATCATGAGCCTAAATGAATATATTAGTAATATATATTTCTAGGGAAAATTACGAAAATGTCTCTTAACCAAGTGCATTTGCAAAATTGTCACCTTCCTGCGTCCTTGGAAGGTCCTCCGAGCCTCGGAAGCGTCCGCCTTTCACGTTGAAGCGTCCGCCTGTCCGTTGAAGCGTCTGTTTCCATTCAAGCTACACGTGTCCGATGTTGAAGCGTCCGCCATTCACGTTGAAGCATCCGCCTTTCACTTGAAGCGTCCGTTTCCTTTCAAGCGACACGTGTCCGATGTTGAAGCGTCCGCCTCAGGCGCAATGCGTCCGCGAAGCTTCTTAAGCGTCGGCCAACGACGCATGTTCCGTATCTTTGTCCAATTTTTTTTTTTTTTATAACTTATAAACATTTTTCTAACATGGGATCATGTACATGCTCTTTATAAAAATTAAACTATATGTATGTTAACGGAGCAAATTTTAAACGATATAAAACATGTTATTTTTTAGTTAAAAATTTTTATATTAAACATTAAAAACATAACATAATAAAAAACAAAAAAAACCAAACAACACATAATATTATTATCTAAAACCATATCCTAATAGCTTCCCACTCCGAGACATGTTTGAAATCATGTCTCTCTTCATGGCGGTAGTTGATGAGGGCAACCTCCTTCTGATCGTCTTCACCAAGGTCCGGCATTTCTGTCTCCACTTTCTTGAAATATCGATCAAATCTCTCACATTCCAACCGCAGCACACGGAACCTGGGGGATAGTGCGTCAACGGTCCGGTTGTGTTCCGGACCACGTAGTTGGGCGAAATTTTGTTGAACACGGACCCAGAGCCCACGCTGTCCTCGAGGTGGAGGATCGATCATTGCCTGCTCCCATGCTTCGCACAGAGCAATGTCTTCAACGTCAGTCCAGGAGGTGGCCATTGTCGGGTCGTTGACGGCGTCGGATTTTTCTAGTGAAACGGCTGCTGATTTTTTTTGTTTGCAATTTTTTTTGAAAACGGCGGGTGTTTTGATAAGTGATAAGTGAACGGGTTATATAGTGGGGAAAATGTGTGCAACGGTAAATGTTAAACAACTTTTGAGTTTCCATTTTTTTTTTACGGAAGCGTCGGGAAGCGTCGGTCAAGCATTGGGGAGCGTCGGGGTCAAGCCTCGGAAGCGTCGTCCATGCCTCGGAAGCGTCGGCCAGGCCTCGGAAACGTACACATGGACGCATTAAAAAAATTATGGTTATCATGCGTCGGTGACTGACGCAATTTCGATGTCTGGCCGACGCTTGAAAGGGAACGGACGCTTCAACACGTGTCGCTTGAAAGGGAACGGACGCTTCAACGGACTGGCGGACGCTTAAACGCGAAAGGCGGACGCTTCCGATGCTGGGAGGACCTTCCAAGGACGCAGGAAGGTGCCAATTTTGAAAACGCACTTGGTCAAGAGACATTTTCGTAATTTTCCCATATTTTTATTTAATATTTAATATACTAATTAAAATATATATATATATATATAGTGTGAAGTTCATTGGGGAACAATAAAAAAGTGGGGAACCGGGGAACACTCTTAAAAATTTAACTTAACATGTTAAAAATTAATTTTTTAAACATCTTTTTCGGCGCTTCTCCTTATATATACTTGTAGAAGCATTTTTAATAAAAAAAATCAAAAACTAAAAATAAAAAAAAAATTTAAAAAAAGGCCAAAAAATTTTTTTTTAGAAAAATTATTTTTTTACTCGACTAGTTTCTCCTCCTTTTTATAAAGAAAAGCGCTGAAAAAGTTTTTAAAAAAATTTATTTTTAACATGTTAAGTTAATTCTATAAGATATAACTGTTTTTTAAACATTTTTTTATATTTTTAGTTTTTCATTTTTTTTATCAAAAATGTTTCTACTTGTATTTATAAGAAAAAGCGCCGAAAAAAAATTAGAAAAATATTGTTTTTAACATGTTAAGTATAATTTTTAAAAGTGTTCCCTCGTTCTCCACTTTTTTAGTGTTCCCCAATGAACCCTCCCCTATATATATATTATAACTAAGTTATATATATGTATGAAACCATATAAATAAATAAAGAAAAATTAGCCAATAAATAATAAACGAGCCGAACTCAGTTTGAAAAACCACTTGTGAGCTGAGCGTGCTCTCGTAGGTTAAACGAGCTTGAGTCTTACCCCACTAGCTAAATTGACAATGTCACGTTGATGCATGCTTACCAGCAAGAGGGCCATGGTTGACCAAATAAGCAGCCATTTGATCCTCGTCTGCAGGGATGTTGGTGAAGTTGGCGACCTTCACGGCTATCTTCTGGGGGTCGAATCTGCATTCACCGGATTTTCCAGTGTACGGATAGGATTCTTCTAATTGGATGCCTCCAGCTTTCATTAGGTAACCGTAAGCATTCGTCATAAGTCCACCGGAGCACCCCTTGTCACAAGCATCCTTTTCTGATGGATCACACTGCATAAGTAAAAAAGATCGAATCAGATAATATGCATTCTAACATTTGTGCAGGTTGAAAGTGAAATCTGTAACCGGAATGAGATCAGTTTAAACAACCGTGTGATCACAGTCGACGAGCTGTTGCTCGCTCAAGTTGCGGAGCTTCCCTGTTGCGATAAAATTTGCACCTTCGAGAACCCCGGTGGTACTGAATGCCCAGCATGCTCCACACGCACCCTGCATTGGTTATCAATTAATTTTGAGCATATTAGCAACTAATGCCCATAAAAAAAAAAAAAAAAAAAAAAAAAAAAAACCCCTCATAACATTACAGTGATAAGCCAGGTGTTCATAATGAAAATGTAACCAAAACCGAAACTGTTTTAAATCTGATCCCAATTACATATATGCTTTTCGGTGTTTGGTCTGGTCAAATCGAACACGAGTTTTTGGTTTGGTTTGTAGATAGAATAAACCAAATATCAAATCATGGTTGCTTCATATAGTGTAACCCAATTAGAATTTTAGCCCAATCTTATTCACCTCAACCTAATCTACAGTTAAAAAATCCCCAAAAACACATCAAACACCAACCCGCACACTTTAAATTCTTGTAATCCTAACACAACTTAAATCTTATCCCAATTACATATATGCTTTTCGTTGTTTGGTCGAATCCGAATTCAATATACGGTTTCAAATCATGGTTGCTTCATTTAGTGTAACCCAATTAGAATTTTAGCCCAATCTTATTCATCTCAACCTAATCTACGGTTAGAAAAAACCATAAAAAAACATCAAACACCAACCAGCACACTTTAAAATCTTAATTATGTTCATATTTAACATAACTAATAATAATACCCAGAAAGAAAAAGTAGAAGCGAATAAACGTTCACCTGCGTCTTAACCTCAGTAACAGCTCCTTTCTCCCTCCAATCAAAATCCTCCGGCAAACCCTCAACTTCCAACCGCGGTGTAGTCCCCACGCCACCGTTACTCAACTGAACCCCACCACCACCATTCACACCCAGATACATCCTCTCAAACTCTTCCTCGGACATATCCGAAAACACCGTAACACCATGAACCGCCGTAGGATCCAGCAACTGGTGCTCAGCTGCTCTAACAATATTCTTGTAAAACACACCCAGCCTGTGCATGTACTCCTCTCTACTAGAATATTCTTTTCCGTGCTCTTTAATAAACGCCGTGAACCGGTGCTCTGTTGGACTTCCCAGAAGGTGGCTGTTTGGATGGTCGGTGACTTGAACGATTAAATGGTCGTCAGGGTTTGAGTTAACGGTGTTAAAGGTGCATGTTAGCATGATGATGATGGTGATGGCGTAGGTTAGACCGCATCCTCCTCCTGACATTGTTGTTTGTATGCTTGCTTCCTAGATGATGGTGAGAAGCCTTATAAACAGTGAATGAGATGGAGGGAAGTTGCTAGGTTGTAAACGTGGAAGTACGCATGATGCCACGTTGGCTTTAGGTTCTGACACGCAGCAATTACTTGATTTATGTTTGCATGTAATTTGGGAAATACCACCAAACACTTTAATAGAATTTTGAAATAAAATTTAAAGAATATTAATAAACTAAGTGGCTGTTTGTTTAAGCTACAAGGTGTGGCTTAGCGTCACGCCGTCACCCCACCACATCATCAATAATGCCGTCCTATGGCGTCATCACCCAAGTCCTGCATGTTAAAAGGGGGGCGCCACCCCTTCTCTGCCACGGTGCTAACGAGCGCGTTAAAGGGGTGCAGGTGGGGCTCATTCTTTTTAATCAATCAGATCTTTTCCTCTTTATTTCTTTTTTTGTATTTTTTGTAATATGAGGCTTTAAAGGGAGTTTAAACCATTGCATGCAAGTTAAAGGGTGGGGCTTTAAAGCCCCCTATGTGGCGCTGATGTGGCGTGATAAAGCCCCTAGGGGCTTTATACCACACACCGCAGCCTTAATAGGGCTCTTAATGATTCAGTGCTCTTACTGATTTAGCACTTAATGGTTCAGACTGTTTGTTTCACGAATAGATGTGTGAATGGTTCAGACATTTGTCTCTAAATGGTTAAACATTATACTAAGTCTGAATGTTAAGTACTTTAATCTGAATTGGTCAGACATTTGTATCTGGATGGTTAAGCATTATATTGTCTCTTAATTGTTCAGACATCTTATTGGTTCAGCATTAAATGATTTAGATCTCTTATTAGTTCTCCATTTAATCATTCAGAGGTCAGCCGCTAAGTGAAGTGATAGTCATGTGAATGCAAATAAAGAGTGTTGCTTACGAGGTAAATTTTTAGCGTTACATGTAAAGGAGAAAACTACACTCACGTAGGTGGAGGGTGTAGCAATATCGTAGATGTAGAGCATTTTGTAATAGTGCTAATTATTATTCTTAACCACAAATATATTTCTTGATTTATTATTGAGTGAGAACATGATTAATGGAGCATGTGTTAAAAGCTTTAAACTATATCGCAGTGATTGTGGCCACACCTTACTCTACCATGCCCTTCCAACGCCTTTGGGTAGTTTGTCACGCTCAAAAAATATGAGGTGGCACTCTTTCATTCTCTCATTTACGTCTACTATGTATAGTCAAACTTACTCAAATAAAATATATTATGGTATTATTATACATATAAGTAGAGAAGATAGATGAAAAATATTTGCATATCTCATGGTTACGAGATTAAATAAACACATGTCTGGCATATTTGGTATAAAATATCTAAATATAGTTGTTGTTTTGCGATTGTTATGTAAAATTATCACCAAAATCTAATATATGTTTGTTTTTAAACGACATATTTAAGGAAAAAAATAATCAAAACATGTTGGGAATTCAGAGTCGGCCCGTGGCTTGTGTGTGAAGGGACGAGTGGAATCTCTGACTTGGTTCAAATAGATAAGAAGCAGTTAAACAAAACACAAAATAAATATCATCATCATCATCATCATACTCAGTATATCCCACCAATAGCAAAGCTAAGGTAGGGTCTGAGGAGGTTGAGATGTAGACAGCCTTACCTCTACCCCATAGGAATAGAGAGGCTGCTTCCAATGAGACCCCCGGCTCGATTGTAGTTTTGCATCAAGCCTTGGACATAAGGCTCGGCAATTGAGACAAACACCGATTAGTGCATGTACCCCCTTGTCTTTTGGCTATCAACGCCACCACATGATGCATGATTAACCATCCCCCTCTTTTAACGTTATTTTCACGAAATTAGTAAAATAACGTTAAAATTAGTGCCTTTTCACTTTTGCCCCCCGAGCGCCCACACATATATACATTATATGAGCATACCACAAGCGGGGCGTAAAACACAAAATAAATATGGAAACAATAAACTTCAAGCAAATTGATTATCAATCCAAAGTTACATATGATAAGAACACATTGACAGTGTGAGAAAAAATCCAAGAAAAACTACAAATTTGAGAATATCTCTTTGTAAACAACATTGGTTGTTTTATTTGTAATTTTTCCTTCACTGTCTAAGATTAGAATTTTTAAGCCGTCCATGCTTTTAACTCTTGAGAGTGCCATATAGAGTTGTCCGTGAGTGAATACAGGTTGCCTTAGAAATAAACCAACCTTTGATAATGATTGACCCTGGCTCTTGTTTATTGTCATTGCGAAACAAACACAAAGTGGGAACTGTCTTCTTTGTAGCTTGAAAGGAATTCGTTTATCAGATGGTGACAAATTGATTCTTGGAATAAAAGTCCGTGTTCCAATGTTACTTCCTGAAATGATCTTCGCTTCAATAACACGATCACCGAGTGTAATGACTTGTAATCTAGTCCCATTGCATAAGCCATTTTTCTGATCAATGTTACGTAAAAGCATTACCGGAACACCAACTTTTAAAACTAACTTGTGATTCGGCATCCCTGAAAGTTTAAGACCATTTAGAACATCCGGAGGGTATACATTGTGTTGCATATTCTCATTTACATTCTCGGATTGGCATATTGAATCAGAACTAAGATACTCCTTTTTATCACCAGGAAACATTGATAATAAAATATCATTGATTTCGTGCACAATCTCATTTTTTGGAGCAAGAATTGCTCTTTCTTGAAAGAAATTTGGATCTTTGAAATTTTCAAGTATTGAAGGATACACAAAGTTGATTAAACTATCAATCGGATTGATAGAATCAATAATCAAGATATCTTTAGGTATATCGATTACAGCATCACCATCATTTGCTCCACCAACCTTTCCCTCTCCCAAATCCAAAAGCCATTTAGCAAAATCTTTGGTCTTTTTAATAACCGATTTGTCACTTCCGGCGGTTAATCTCATATTTTTTGTTAGCTTAAGAAGTTTGCATTTGTTCCAAATGTACGATGAACTTAATGAAGCATTAACAATGTCTTGTCTAGAACCATTAGGAACAACCGGAAGAATCTGTCGAAAGTCACCGCCAAACACAATTACATTTCCTCCAAACGGTAAATCTATGTTATTTGAAGAATCATGACTGAGTATGTCTTTTAAACTTCTATCCAATGCTTCAAATGCATGTTTGTGAATTATCGGAGCTTCATCCCAAATAATAAGTTGCGTTTTTTTGTAATAGATGTGCAATATCGGTCCCAGGCTTGATTCGGCAAAGAGAATCCTCATTTAGATTCAAAGGAATGGCAAATCTAGAATGCGCTGTTCTACCTCCTGATAGTAACAAAGATGCAATACCACTTGAAGCAACATTTAATACAATTTCACCTTTACTTCGAATGGCTGCAGATAATGTCTTCCATAGAAAAGTCTTACCAGTACCACCGTATCCATAAAGGAAAAAAACACCTCCTTTGTTTCGTCTAACAACTTCCATGATATCATCAAAAACGTGTCGTTGTTCATCTGTTAAAGCTATTAACATAGTATTTAACTCATTTTCCAGTGTACTCTGGTCGTAAGATAACTCTTCGTTAATCAAACGATTGTTTGCTGAAGAAATAGACTCGTCATCAGGATAAGGCATAGTTGTTGTCACACCCCGACTTTCCACGTGTCACCGGTGGGGAGTATCGTGACGTAATTGATATCATCATAGTCAAACAACACAATATATGAATGCACAGCGGAAGCAAAAGATAAATTATATTACAATCCGAATATAAAGTAATATCCAGTATTGCAACGGAAAGTAAAGGATCCACAGGCGGATCTTAAAATATAAATATTGTTCAACAGACTTTAGACGCCTAGAACTTGCAAGGTTCCTTATTAACGTCCAGAGCAGCTTCCAGCCTATTTACGTACTTGTACCTGTCACTTAGACTTTGGAAAATACGTCAGTTTTCACTGGTAAACACACTCAACCGACTCATTTGAAAAGAGTTTGTAAATTGGTTTGAATGCACTTCGGCACAAAATATGTAGACACATTGATTAAAATGCACAAGGCAAAATTAATCTTTTATACTTGATTAAAATGCACAGAGGCAAAATTAATCTTTTATACTTGGGACAAACTATATTTCATGTTATCAGTTTTACATAACTTGCTCTACATACGGGGCCTGGTTCTATGCCGGTTCATGATTAACCGACATACCACTATTCCCTTATTGGGAATCCCTTATTGGGTATAATTAATTAATAAGCATATAGCATCTGTCAGGTGTATGCCTACACCCCGTGCTTAAGTCGTGGCCATTGCATTTAATGAGTCAAGGATATCCAGGACACGGTCGCATTAATCCCCAATGTTTCAGTTAAGCAATACGAATTAAAACAGGTTATTTGGATTTCCCGACTTATTGGTCTTTGAATCCCATACCTGACCATGCGGTATTTATTACCGTATCCCAAGCCCGTAATAGGGAAAATAAGTTAAGAGTATTTACCTGAGCTAGCTCCTGCCTTAAATAGCAAGAATTATAATAACTCAGCCGTATTCCCTTAAGGAAGCGTAGGTACAATTTACCGGAAGGCTCTAGTCTGGAATGATGGTATAAATAACCAATTAGAATGCTAACGGGTCTTTAATTAAGCCTAAGCTTAGACCGGTTAGTCTTACCGAAAGATACGGTTCAAACGCATGATTAAGCGAAGACCGGATAGAATGTGATTTAGACCCGACAAGGTCGGAGACTTGCTTAATATGGGTATTTCATACACACTCTGGATTTTGAGGTAAAACCGATAAGGTTTGACCCGTTTAGGCTAATTTATGTAAACAAGTTACATAAACCGAACCGAACGCGTAAAAAAAACGTAACGGGTATACCTATGAGCCATTTACAGGTTTCCTAAGTTAATATGCTTCATATATGTTGTGACATCAGTAAGATGTCTTTTATTATGTCCGAAACGAAATTAAACTCAAACTATGCCCCGTAGGGGTAGTTTGGTCATTTAAAAGGTTATAAAAGAGTTTAAGTATTTAACTGAGTTACAGGTCTGATGTAATCAGCAAAAATACTTATTTTACTAAGTTATACAGTAGGGTAAATTATATATGTGAAATTCATCAATTATAACCAAACTATGCCCCGTAGGGGTATTTTGGTAATTTCACATAAGCCGAAAAGCTCAATACTGAAGTCTGAGTTTAACAACCTTTGCTTACTGTTAAAATATTATAATTTGCCTCAAATATCAGTAGGTATCAACCCTTGTATGTTTAATATAGTTATAGCACATACTATGCGTTAAAAACGCTTAAAAAGGCGATTAGAAGTCTTTTCCGGGTTCGATACATAAAGCTGATATTTTTATTATTCCAGAAGGCTTAAAATAATTTATTTATCATATGTGATCAGTAGCAAAAAGGTTTGGAGTTGATTAGATCTGTAAAACTCATTTTATGGCCCGTAAGGGCAAAACCGACAATTACCGGAATAAGCCTACGACTATTAGTTATGCTCAGCCTAAAATTAATTAAAAATCTTTAAAAATCCCAAAATAATATATTACATCAGTGGATAATAAGTTTGATATCAAAAAAGTAGGCTTAACTAGGCTATACGCTAATTACGTCGTTTAATTAACATAAAGCTTTCATTTCACGCTAACGAGCATAACTCTTAGTCTACACCTCAAACTGATGTCAAACTTTGGATGCAAGTTTAAATATCAGTAATTAAGGTTTCTACTATTTTACATTTCCAAAAATCACGTTTTAAGGTGAAAAGGGCATAATGGTCAACATATGAGCAATTAACGGAATCATGCGTATTAATTGGTTAACTAATGAACCATGGTGTATAATCTCAGAGGGTTATACTAGCATGTAACCTGGTCCAAATGAAGCTCTATGGTATTTTTAAAACATACCAAAACGGGTCAGAACTGAAGTCAAAGCAAAAGTCAAAGCTTTGCGTCTTTCGGTTCCGAACCGGGTCTAAACAGGAAATTGTCGGGTTGAACATGTTTAGACATGTTCTTACACTAATTACCAAGTTATATTAATGATCAAACAGGTTGTATGTGTTCTATATAGCTAATCATGCATAAATTAGAATTTAAGCTTCCTGTTGACTTTTTAATTACAAGTTTGACCCGACTTTTGACCTAGTTAGAGTGGGAATCAAGGGGAACCCTTTTGAGGGTTTATTACCCACATAATTACCAACTTATAACTACTTTTGATTCATCTAATCACTGGACCATTTGTGATTAATCTCAAAGCCAACCGTTAATTACGACGGTTTGACTTTTAAGCTAATACTAAGCTAAAACTTAATTAAGAAGGGATTAGCAAACTTACAAGAGTCCTATGCACGAAATATGATCACTTGAGCCTGCTTAGGAGCTCCAGAATTGATCAGGAAATGCAGATGAAGGTGTGATCAATTGGTTGCAACTCAAGACCCTTTTATAGTGAAATTTTCACCACAAAATGTTGGCATGTAAGTCTACTAATGACCACAACTCTTCAACAAGTGTCCCTAAGTGCTAAAAATAAGTTTAGGCAACTCATGGAAGTGTTAAAGGGCAAAACTTGGCATTTGAATAGGCTGAACAGGCCAAAAAAATGAGTTGCTGCATCTGGTGGTTGCTTGCGCACCATAAGGTCATTTGTGTTGAGGTGCGCAAGGCTTGGTCAGCAAAAATGAATCTTTCAAATGCTGACAGTTTTAGCCCCTGTACCTCAAATTTCCATTTCTGACACATCCAAGGCCCGTTAAATCATTTTTAAGGCTCTACAATGATGCCTAAGTATGGGGAACATGAAACATGCTCAAAAATATGCCGGATGTCGGTTCGTTTGGTCGTACGGTCACGTTGTTCGGCTAATTACGACGAAACACGGACGGACGCGAAAAACAATCCAAACGACGTGACGAATGGAATTTTATCAAGCCAAACACTAAAATAAAATATTTTAGTGCTTACATAAATTTTTGGGTGCCCGGGAATATCCAGAATGTAAGATATGCGCGTAAGCGCAAACTTGTGCGCTTTTTGACACTTTTAGTCCCTGCATGATTTAAAAGTTTATTTTTGCGCACATAACACCTCTAAGCCTATATCTAAGCTGTATAAAGGGTAAGTAGGGTATGTTTAACTTATGGTCATATTCCGGAAGGTCCGATAACATACAAATCGGTATACTTTAGCAGTTTGACGCTTTAGGTCCTTCTAATGCGCAAACTTGTGTAACTTATCATTTAATAGCATTGAAGCCTTATCTAATTCATATTAGGCATTATTGAAAGTATTATTAAACATCAAAATGCTTCGGGCTCGGTAAAAGGTCATTCAGAGGTATAATTAAACATATTGACACTTTTAGTCCCTTATACTTGCAAAGTTGCGCGTAAATTCTCTTTTAGGCATAAAAGCCTTGGATTGCCAATGATTGGCATTCCCGAGAGTATAATCAAATATCACGAGGCTCTTGGTGTGTTAAAAGGTCACTCAGAGGTAAGAATTAACATGTTGACGCTTTTAACCCTTTATTGCGCAAACTTTCAATTAATCACATAAACGGCTACACTTGATTAACAAGTGGCTCAATTGTGAATATAAAACCGTAAAAGGTTAATTAGAAACTTATTTTTGGTATGATAATACTTCCAGTTCTTTCATAATCAAAGTTTTCGATTTTTCGAAAAATTAGTCCCTTGAATTCAATGTTTGACTTCATTAGGGTTTATTACACGTGTCAATACTTCATTGGACGTGATTTTACGAGGTGTTACATCCTCACCCCCTTAAAAGAAATCTCGACCTCGAGATTTGCTAGAATGATGGAAGTATTTTCTGAAGTAGCATGGACTTACTTCCATAGTATATTTGGGCCTCTAAGGGTATCCCAGTTGACCTATACAATAGGTACATACTCTCCTTCGGAGCTTCTTAACCTGTCGATTCTTAGTCTATACAGGTTTATTGTCTAATCATAAAGTTTCATTAGTCTTCCTGTCATTACGTGATAATGTTTTTCGGTTATTGGCGAAACACATCCTTCGGTTACTAGTGTGTAATGTATTGCGAGCTCCGCCAAGTTCCTTAAATAGGTTTTAGCTTATAAGCTACTTGATCTTGATACATTCGATTTCCTTCGAATGATTCTATATATTCAGAGCTTAACTAGCCTGATAATTTAACAATTTGGCACACAGAGATGTCCGTACTCTCAGGCTTTGGTTCATCTATCGATGTCGGTGTCAGATAAATGATACATTCTCTTTATAAATTGTAAGGATGTCCTAAGTAGAGATACTTATAAGGACATGATGGGGTACGGTATTAAACCCGACCCGAGCGGTCAGACTTCCCGTTACGTATTGCTTTTATATTAATTATTTATTATTGTTGCCACTAACCCAACCGCGAGGCCCAACGCGATGTAGTTTACACTACTTTGGGTCGGGGCTTGTAGAGATAACCCCTAACTGGGCCTGGCCCATTGAGGTTAGGGGAGGCCCATATCCCCCTATATAAAGAGGTCTTCACCTCTTGAATAGGGTAGAAGATATGGAGCCACACACTTTGGTTACTGGAAACAGGGGATCTTTTCTCCTACCGGTCATCTCTACAGCTCCATTTTCTTCTCTTCTCTATTGCAGATCTAGGTTCAAGAGGAAGAACAAGGTGTGATTCTTCACCCTCATGTAGAAGGCGGTCCAATCATCCTGGTGGTGATACCGTGTTTCTTCAGGACATTTTATATTGGATATCTTCTTTGAATACTACTAGTCGACTTTAGTACAATATGACCATTGGGATATCTCAGGGGTTCCATGCATTAAACCTCCATACTGATCAGGCATGGAAGCAATCTATGGGACACACTAGGATACGCCAATCCTCATATGGCACTCTTATCAAACATAGTTTGGCATTCGCAGGCGATATAAAATAACGAGGAACTAATAGAATAAAATAATATATATTGTCGTACTCTTTCTGGGGAAGAGTACTCCAGATTCTTATGAATGGATTATCTCCGAGGATGGGAGAGAGGGTCATTTAAGATTCCATTGGTAAATTATACCTCATTTTTAATATCTGAAGTTCTTATGAATGCAATCAAAAGTTTGCTAAGCTTATTGTTTACTAAATGTTTATTATCCCTTGCATTAACGTAAGATACTTAGCAGAAACTATCAATGCTAAATGGTACGGGACGTACCTGATGCTATTATTGATATGTACTGTCTCTGTCATGCATCCGTTAGTTTAGGCGTTTCCTTTCTTACCCATCCCAGGCTTAGCTGCTCCTTCCTTGGCAGCCTCAGGGCAATTAGTACTGATGTGCCCCTTTTCGCCACAGCTGAAACAATTTGCATTCTTTATGTCCCTACATTCGTGGGACTGGTGACCAGTTCTTTTGCAGATGCCACATTGCTTTATCTTTTGGTTTGATCGACACTGTCCCCAGTGCCTTCTGTTGCAATTTTTGCATGTAGGCTTCTTGTTGGAATCCTGTTGGTTATTGTTGAGCTCGGATTTGCTCTTCTTAGGATTCTGGGAGTTATCCTCCTCCCTTTTACGCTTCCCTTCTTCAGAAGCCTTGGCAGCCTTGTTTTTAACCACATCGAGTGTGAGAGATAGCGACAGATCTGCCGCTGACCTGAATGTAGTAGGTCTCGATGCTTTCACACTTGCCTTTATTTCTGGGGCTAGACCCCCAATAAAGCGAGCTATTCACTTTGGTTCCGGTGTGATCAAATAAGGAACCAATCGGGACTTGGTATTGAAACTTGTAAGGTATGCTTGACAATCTAAGTTCTCCATGACTAATGTCAAGAATTCAGTCTCGATCTTCTCAACTTCATGTTGAGGACAGTAATTTTCTTTTGTAAGAGCAACGAACTGATCCCAAGTCATGTTGTACAAAGGGATCTTCCCGGTGGCTTGAATCAATGATCTCCACCAAGCTAAGGCCTCACCCTTAAATGATTGCGACACGAACTTGACCACATCCTTCTCAGCGCATCCGCTGATATCCACAACTGTATCCATCTCATCTAACCATGTCATACAATCTACAGCTCCTTCCTCCCAAGTGAAATTCCGGGGTTTACATGAAACAAAGTACTTGTAGGAGCAACCCTTTTCACGGGGTCCTTGATTTAGTATGATCTGTTGAGACGGATCACTGTGATGATTAGAAGAGTGACGCTCGTCATCTTCCTTCTTGGGTTCATCCTTCTTGGAAGGAGGCTTCGAATGTGGTATAGATAGGGTCCTACTCCGAGTCCCACTATACTCTTCGTACTGCCGCTCTAAGGCCTTTGTAACTGCGTCGTCTATTAACGCTTTTAGTTCAGCACCCGTTAAATTAATTTGGGCGTTATCATTGTTCTCCACTGGGTGGCTATTAAATTCATCTGAGCCAGCCATTTAATTGAACTGTTACATAAAACAAGGACAATAGTTTACTTGGGAGTTTATTATGGAATTGTCTTTTATGGCAATTCATTAACCATGGTAACGGAGACCATATTTGATTAATTTATTAATCACATTTATTTAGGATTCATATTATAACTTATCCTAATTACAAAAACAATAACAGTTTTACTAGTGGCACGAAAGGCCTAGTCACATGGACATTTATAAATTATAAGCTATGATTTCAGAGAATCAAAGCATCGAGGTTTGAATCATAGTTCATTACCTATTTCAGTCAGGGAGTCATCGCTACCCCTGTCTTTTGGCTCATGTAGGAATGAGCAAGGCCCGTAGGCACTATATTACCAATGCATGGTCAAAATATGATCATCTTAATTGATGATTTTAAACCCATGATGCAGAGATCATTAAGTTGGGTTAGGAATCTTTTGAAGAATCCTCATATAAGAATGACGTGTGTGATTTTAATGAATTACGTCTGCCCGGAGTGTTAACATATTTTCAGATGTTAACAGGGATACGAATCTTTTAAACAGGTCTTACCATCTTGGCCAGGTCTTTATAATGACACTCAGGCTAGGTTTCACTCTTAAGATTCTTATTCATATGTATACTGGCAGGGAAGGAAGGATATTTATTTTACTCAGGATTTTTATCATAAATCCTAATTTATAAGTTAATAGTAGCACAAATGGCCTAGTCGCGTAGACAAGTTTAATTTATAAGCCACGATTTCAGAGAATCGAGGTATTAAGGTTTGAGTCAAAGTTCATTACCTTTTCTTGACAGGGAGTTGTAGGCTACCACTGTCTCTAGTCTCAGAGGACATTAACTATAGCCCGTAGGCACTTCCCTTCTAAGGGATGTTTATAATATGATCATCTTATAGGATGATATAAGCCATGATTTCAGAGAATCGAGGCATTAAGGTTTGAATCAAAGTTCATCACCTTTGAACAGGGAGTCGTAGACCACAACTGTCGTTGTCATAATTGACGATACAATATGGCCCGTAGGCAAAACAATTGACATTAACTAAACGATGCTTTAAGAAAAATAATAATCATCGCACTGATGATAGTAGTCATGATAGTATTGATCATATTGACTATGAGGCTTGGGCATAGCCAACCACCTTAGACAGGGACCCTTAATGGTTACAACTGTCATTGTCGTATTGACAATATAATAAAGTATAGCCCGTAGGTACTTCATCACTAAGGATGTTAATAGTTTGATCATCATATTGATGATATTAGTCATGATCGCACTGATCATATAGATTTATGAGGCTTGAGCATAGCTCACCACCTTTGACAGAGAATCATAAAAGATCACAACTGTCTTTGTCACGAATGGACAATATAATATAGCCCGTAGGCAAAACATCACTAGGATGTTATATGATATTAGTCATGATCACATTGATCATATAGACTATTAGGCTTGAGCATAGCTCACCACCTTAGACAAGGAATCATAAAGATCACAATGTCAATGTCTCAAATGGACAATACATTATAGCCCGTAGGCAAAACATCCTTAAAGGATGATTATTTCAAATAAGGGAATTTAGATTAACCCCTGTGGCCTGTGTGACTTTAACGATTCACAGTTTGCCAAAAATGTTAACATACTTACAGATTTTAACAGGGATTGGAATCTTTTGGATAGGTTTTACCGTCTTGGTCATGTCTGAAATGACATTTAGGCTAGGTTTTACCATCTTAGCCATGTCTGTATTGACATTTAGGCTAGGTTTTACCATCTTGGCCATGTCTGCATTGACATTTAGGCTAGGTTTTACCTTTAAGATTCTTTTAATATTTAACGCAGAGCAATCCTATTTTGAGATGTTAAATTATGGATCTGAACCTAATTATGGAACTACCATCTGGGCCCGGTCTTAAAATGACACGTGGCTAGGTTTTGTCCTTCTTAGATTTTGCCATTTTATAATGGTAGATCTTATAAAAAGAGTGTTATTTTTCATTTATTTCATATTTCATGTTTAGAATGAAAATTTAAACTCAATCATTCCACTATAAAATTTAAAAATCAGGTTTGCCCTAAATGGGACTTGAAAGGAATAATGTTGTCCTCGAAGGGACTGAAAAGATAAATATGTCCTTATAAGGACTATTGAGGAAACGATTTTCAGCAAAGGAGTTTCTTCTTCATTCAATTCCTGAATGCTTTCTCCTTGGTTGCACGTCTCATCCTGGTCGCGGTACGAAGCTCAGCATTTCAAGGCTCCGGTTGTGGAGAATTCCTATTACGGCTTCTTCACTTGGCGACGTATCCAACAAAAATTGGAAGCAAAATTTCCGGATTAGGATTGAGATTATTCCTATGTTAAGTCTAGACTCAGAAGGTCAAGGAATGTGCTACTGTGTCACTGAGATTAAACACCAAAGACTAGTGTTTAATTCACTCAATGTTGGCTCTGATACCAACCTGTCACACCCCGACTTTCCACGTGTCACCGGTGGGCCCGGTGGGGAGTATCGTGACGTAATTGATATCATCATAGTCAAACAACACAATATATGAATGCACAGCGGAAGCAAAAGATAAATTATATTACAATCCGAATATAAAGTAATATCCAGTATTACAACGGAAAGTAAAGGATCCACAGGCGGATCTTAAAATATAAATATTGTTCAACAGACTTTAGACGCCTAGAACTTGCAAGGTTCCTTATTAACGTCCTGAGCAGCTTCCAGCCTATTTACGTACTTGTACCTGTCACTTAGACTTTGGAAAATACGTCAGTTTTCACTGGTAAACACACTCAACCGACTCATTTGAAAAGAGTTTGTAAATTGGTTTGAATGCACTTCGGCACAAAATATGTAGACACATTGATTAAAATGCACAAGGAAAAATTAATCTTTTATACTTGATTAAAATGCACAGAGGCAAAATTAATCTTTTATACTTGGGACAAACTATATTTCATGTTATCAGTTTTACATAACTTGCTCTACATACGGGGCCCGGTTCTATGCCGGTTCATGATTAACCGACACACCACTATTCCCTTATTGGGAATCCCTTATTGGGTATAATTAATTAATTAGCATATAGCATCTGTCAGGTGTATGCCTACACCCCATGCTTAAGTCGTGGCCATTGCATTTAATGAGTCAAGGATATCCAGGACACGGTCGCATTAATCCCCAATGTTTCAGTCAAGCAATACGAATTAAACAGGTTATTTGGATTTCCCGACTTATTGGTCTTTGAATCCCATACCTGACCATGCGGTATTTATTACCGTATCCCAAGCCCGTAATAGGGAAAATAAGTTAAGAGTATTTACCTGAGCTAGCTCCTGCCTTAAATAGCAAGAATTATAATAACTCAGCCGTATTCACTTAAGGAAGCGTAGGTACAATTTACCGGAAGGCTCTAGTCTGGAATGATGGTATAAATAACCAATTAGAATGCTAACGGGTCTTTAATTAAGCCTAAGCTTAGACCGGTTAGTCTTACCGAAAGATACGGTTCAAACGCATGATTAAGCGAAGACCGGATAGAATGTGATTTAGACCCGACAAGTTCGGAGACTTACTTAATATGGGTATTTCATACACACTCTGGATTTTGAGGTAAAACCGATAAGGTTTGACCCGTTTAGGCTAATTTATGTAAACTAGTTACATAAACCGAACCGAACGCGTAAAAAAAACGTAACGGGTATACATATGAGCCATTTACAGGTTTCCTAAGTTAATATGCTTCATATATGTTGTGACATCAGTAAGATGTCTTTTATTATGCCCGAAACGAAATTAAACTCAAACTATGCCTCGTAGGGGTAGTTTGGTCATTTAAAAGGTTATAAAAGAGTTTAAGTATTTACCTGAGTTACAGGTCTGATGTAATCAGCAAAAATACTTATTTTACTAAGTTATACAGTAGGGTAAATTATATATGTGAAATTCATCAATTATAACCAAACTATGCCCCGTAGGGGTATTTTGGTAATTTCACATAAGCCGAAAAGCTCAATACTGAAGTCTGAGTTTAACAACCTTTGCTTACTGTTAAAATATTATAATTTGTCTCAAATATCAGTAGGTATCAACCCTTGTATGTTTAATATAGTTATAGCACATATTATGCGTTAAAAACGCTTAAAAAGGCGATTAGAAGTCTTTTCCGGGTTCGATACATAAAGCTGATATTTTTATTATTCCAGAAGGCTTAAAATAATTTATTTATCATATGTGATCAGTAGCAAAAGGTTTGGATTTGATTAGATCTGTAAAACTCATTTTATGGCCCGTAAGGGTAAAACCGACAATTACCGGAATAAGCCTACGACTATTAGTTATGCTCAGCCTAAAATTAATTAAAAATCTTTAAAAATCCCGAAATAATATATTACATCAGTGGATAATAAGTTTGATATCAAAAAAGTAGGCTTAACTAGGCTATACGCTAATTACGCCGTTTAATTAACATAAAGCTTTCATTTCACGCTAACGAGCATAACTCTTAGTCTACACCTCAAACTGATGTCAAACTTTGGATGCAAGTTTAACTATCAGTAATTAAGGTTTCTACTATTTTACATTTCCAAAAATCACGTTTTAAGGTGAAAAGGGCATAATGGTCAACATATGAGCAATTAACGGAATCATGCGTATTAATTGGTTAACTAATGAACCATGGTGTATAATCTCAGAGGGTTATACTAGCATGTAACCTGGTCCAAATGAAGCTCTATGGTATTTTTAAAACATACCAAAACGGGTCAGAACTGAAGTCAAAGCAAAAGTCAAAGCTTTGCGTCTTTCGGTTCCGAACCGGGTCTAAACAGGAAATTGTCGGGTTGAACATGTTTAGACATGTTCTTACACTAATTACCAAGTTATATTAATGATCAAACAGGTTGTATGTGTTCTATATAGCTAATCATGCATAAATTAGAATTTAAGCTTCCTGTTGACTTTTTAATTACAAGTTTGACCCGACTTTTGACCTAGTTAGAGTGGGAATCAGGGGGAACCCTTTTGAGGGTTTATTACCCACATAATTACCAACTTATAACTACTTTTGATTCATCTAATCACTGGACCATTTGTGATTAATCTCAAAGTTAACCGTTAATTATGACGGTTTGACTTTTAAGCTAATACTAAGCTAAAACTTAATTAAGAAGGGATTAGCAAACTTACAAGAGTCCTATGCACGAAATATGATCACTTGAGCCTGCTTGGGAGCTCCAGAATTGATCAGGAAATGCAGATGAAGGTGTGATCAATTGGTTGCAACTCAAGACCCTTTTATAGTGAAATTTTCACCACAAAATGTTGACATGTAAGTCTACTAATGACCACAACTCTTCAACAAGTGTCCCTAAGTGCTAAAAATCAGTTTAGGCAACTCATGGAAGTGTTAAAGGGCAAAACTTGGCGTTTGAATAGGCTGAACAGGCCAAAAAAAGAGTTGCTGCATCTGGTGGTTGCTTGCGCACCGTAAGGTCATTTGTGTTGAGGTGCGTAAGGTTTGGTCAGCAAAAATGAATCTTTCAAATGCTGACAGTTTTAGCCCCTGTACCTCAAATTTCCATTTCTGACACATCCAAGGCCCGTTAAATCATTTTAAGGCTCTACAATGATGCCTTAGTATGGGGAACATGAAACATGCTCAAAAATATGCCGGATGTCAGTTCGTTTGGTCGTACGGTCACGTTGTTCGGCTAATTACGACGAAACACGGACGGACGCGAAAAACAATCCAAACGACGTGACGAATGGAATTTTATCAAGCCAAACACTAAAATAAAATATTTTAGTGCTTACATAAATTTTTGGGTGCCCGGGAATATCCAGAATGTAAGATATGCGCGTAAGCGCAAACTTGTGCGCTTTTTGACACTTTTAGTCCCTGCATGACTTAAAAGTTTATTTTTGCGCACATAACACCTCTAAGCCTATATCTAAGCTGTATAAAGGGTAAGTAGGGTATGTTTAACTTATGGTCATATTCCGGAAGGTCCGATAACATACAAATCGGTATACTTTAGCAGTTTGACGCTTTAGGTCCTTCTAATGCGCAAACTTGCGTAACTTATCATTTAATAGCATTGAAGCCTTATCTAATTCATATTAGGCATTCTTGAAAGTATTATTAAACATCAAAATGCTTCGGGCTCGGTAAAAGGTCATTCAGAGGTATAATTAAATATATTGACACTTTTAGTCCCTTATACTTGCAAAGTTGCGCGTAAATTCTCTTTTAGGCATAAAAGCCTTGGATTGCCAATGATTGGCATTCCCGAGAGTATAATCAAATATCACGAGGCTCTCGGTGTGTTAAAAGGTCACTCAGAGGTAAGAATTAACATGTTGACGCTTTTAACCCTTTATTGCGCAAACTTTCAATTAATCACATAAACGGCTACACTTGATTAACAAGTGGCTCAATTGTGAATATAAAACCGTAAAAGGTTAATTAGAAACTTATTTTTGGTATGATAATACTTCCAGTTCTTTCATAATCAAAGTTTTCGATTTTTCGAAAAATTAGTCCCTTGAATTCAATGTTTGACTTCATTAGGGTTTATTACACGTGTCAATACTTCATTGGACGTGATTTTACGAGGTGTTACAGTTGTATAGTTTCTCGGCGATGAGTTATTACGAAGTAAGAATTTCTCAATTTCTAACAAAGCCAAATTCTTGATTTGATATTCCGAATACGGTAAATCTGTAAAATGTAAACAATATATATATATATATATATAAGTTATAACAATGTGTAAAGATACAATAATAAAATTAAATGAATCAACAACACTCATTGAAATTAGTGATAAATAATTTTAAAGAAATTAACCAAATTATTAAATAATGATAAAATGAAAAAAGAAAGCGTACCGTCAACATCTAAAGCGTTTTGTCGTCTGTAGATAATGTCATCTGACAAATATTTCCATGTATTTTCCCATACAAAATCCGGTCTGGACAAACTACCCGACATTAGCATTGTTCCAAATAATGTTCGTAGATAATAAGCATTTCCATAAATATTTGCTTCCTTAATAGCTTCAATATACTCGTTGTCATCGTCCAAAAGGCCAAGAGCATAACATGCATCTCTAAATGTAGGATATACATGTCCGTTGACTGTTCGAATATCTTCAAATGATTTGGGTCCTTTTACTTTGTTTAACAAAATTCTTAAAAAATATCCTTCACCGGCAGAAGGGAACACAGAATGAATCCTACCGATTGAACCAGCTCTTTGCCTTGGTTCCCAAGTCCGAGTATTCAATTTATAAACAAATTTTGTAGGAAACTCAACGTACGTGAGTTCTCGTGCTGCTGGAAATTTTTCGTTACACTTCATCCAAGATAAGAAAATCGAAGAAGCAACAGATGGTTTGTTGAGAACATCATCAATGTCATCGTCCGCACTGTAAATTACATTTTGTTGACCAGGTAGATGGAAAGGAAGTCGCATAACTGAAGGATGCCTATAGTGAACGTCATATGTAAAAATTCGCCATGATGATTCAAAATCATTAATGTATCTACAATCATAATACTGGTTTATCTCATCTATTGCTGGTTCCTGATCATCTTGATTGTCACTTTCCACGACTCTAAGAGTTTTTCTATCTGGACCTTTGTTAATGTACTTAAACAAATATTTGATAGAACTAACTTGATTGCACCACTCAACGTTAATGTGTGCCTGGTATCTTTTTAAGAGCAGTTTATTATATGGAACGGCATACCTGTTATCTAATTTGACACCAGATTTTTCCACAAATGAACCCGAATCTCTTCTACGGTATAATGGAAAGCCATTTTTATCCAAGCAGGTATCATTAATGAACTTCTTTGGAAACTTTTTGGAACATTTTCGGTCGATCATGCATGGGCAATTCATATTGTGAACACCACAAGGACCATGAATCATGAATTCTCCCACAAGTCTATACAATTCGGGATCTTCACTTTTATCAGGAATTTTAGCAGAAATTATTGGATCTAGATAATCAACAGACGCTATCTTGCTATCCGAATGCATAAATACACAAATGTGCGCATGAGGAAGTCCACGTTTTTGAAATTCAACGGTATAAACCACTACATAGTATGAGAAACTAAATATTATTATTTATAAATAAAAAATATTGTATAATAAAAAATTAAAATGTTTAAAAACAAAAATAAAAAGTATTCAAATAACAGCACATAACAATTATAAGTTGCGAATAGTAAAAATATGTATTTGAAAGGAAACATACCTGCATTAACTTTTCCAAGTAACTCATTGTCTTTCAAGTCTTTGATTATGGAATCAAGTTTCATTTTAAAAATTCGACATAATATGTCTGGCCTGTCTTTAGGTTTAATGATAGTGTCTTTCAAAAATCTTTTGACTTCCGGCCACTTTGGATTACATGTAATAGTAATGAAGAAATCTGGATAGCCGAACCATTTGCATAGAGCCATTGCATCTAAATAATTTTGCATCATATAGCGAGAACCGCCAGTGAAAGAAGAAGGAAGTATGACACGAGTGCCCATTTTCGACATATCTTTGTTTCCCTCATTATTTGCGTTCCTTATGTTCTCAGAAGAATCTAATCTCAAATGAGTTTGTTGTCTGCGTATGTAAAACAACCTTTCACTCTCAATCATAGTGTATGCATCAACCACAAATTGTTGGAAAAGTCGTTTTGCATTATGAAGGAGTGAGAAAGTATTCACCCGGTCCTGGATTCGATAAGCAAAAAATTCTCTCGTTGTACACATAGGCCGTTTGCTATCACTTGAGGGTGTAACACCTCTGTGCGGAATGTCAACTCTATACATATCATCCCCATAAGGAAATAACAGAGGATATTGGAGAGCAAGATAAGAAGGATGTAATTCACCAATTCGCTCTATACGCCCTGTTTTAGTTTTGACAACAATATCTCGATTTTCAACAGCCTGAGTTATGTCTCCAACAACCAATGCAGCAACTTCAGATGCTTCCGGTAGGTTGTATGTTCTTCCGTCTTTCGATCTCTTACCAATAAGACGGAGCTTTAGATCGATATGAGGATTATGTTTAAAACAATCTCTAGCCATCCGATAACTTTTAACCAACGCATTATGAGAATCTAACATACGTTTTAGTTCTTCTATGATTTCCACGTCAATAGCTTGTTCATTTAATGAAGACGAAGTCCTTGAATTACTGTTATTTTATAACAATTTGAAAATTGGCAATTATATTAGTGACTTTATATTTAGAATGTAATTAATAACATAAATATGAATTGACATAAAAAAGGTAAACACATACCTCTGTTGGAAACTTCATTATCTGTGTCATATATATACAACTGGCTGAATTTTGGCTCTTCACCGTCCTGGGGTAAAAGACTTCCTATTGTATGATAATTTTGTCCACTTAATCTAAAGACGAATGGAGCGTTTCCACGATTGACAGTTCTATCAATCCTCCCTCCCATTGAAGTGAATGAGAACATCGAATTATAGCGACGAATATTTTTTAAGAAAAACTTGCTTTTGGAATCTCCACCAAAGTATAGATCTTTATAATTTCGAGGAGGTTCTTTTAGTTCTGGTAACACAACTTTACCATAGCCACAACAAAGCGAAAAGTCTGATTTGTTTGCCTTTTTTAGTCCCCTATTTGCCTCAGATTTCCATAATTTAGCATGACATAATTGACATACTATAATCTGGTCACCATGATCCAAGTAATCTGTTGTTTTTTATTTTGCATAAACGAAAAACATTATATAATTAGTTTCTAAAAATGAATAAATGAAAAAAAAAATTAGACCCACAAAAAAGTTTACGTGATACCTTTTGATATGCCTATTAATGTGTCTTGGTTGATTTCAGGAACTTTGTTATCCTCATTTGCTGTCAAGTCAACCATAGGTATAGGGCTTATGGTTCGACGTTTACTTATGAATATACGCTTTCTAGATGATAACCTTGTCAAAGTTGAATTTTTATTTAATGTCATTGTACTTTTTGGTGTAATACCAATTGAAGATAAAGGTCTTCTCGTGAAACTTGAAGTTGATGATGTTTTATCTTTACTGTTACAACTAAGCACACCTATAAGAAAAAAAAAATGAATTAAATAAAGTATAGATAAAAATCATGGTTGATATAATAATTGAATAAGTGACAAAATTACCTGAATTAACGTAATTAAACGGGATTGAAACATTTATGTTTGTTAGACCAATACTGGATGATGGATGATGGCCTATAACTGATTTATTTGAATTAAAATTCTCTTTGTCATGCATTGATACAGTGACATTACTGGCTGGCGACACAGAATGTTGACCATTAACTGAGGTTCGCATATTATTGAATTTTTTGTTATTCAAATGCAGTCTTCTTGCTTTTCTTCTTTCGGCAGCCTCCTCATGTTGACTGTTGCGATTATAAACTGTACAAAAACCTCGGATACGCTAAAAAAAATTACCAAATGATTAATAAAAGTAATGATAATCATTAATGTCATTTAAATTATATTTTCTTAAATGTTCAAATTCAACCATATAAGTGTACAAATTTTTACATGTTAAAAAATAATCAATAAGATAACTGTTTGTAAATAAAAAAAATTACTTATTTATAGATAATACATGTATTAAAATATTTGAAACAAATATAAAAAAAAATCATAGACAAAGTAACTCAAATACAAATAATAATATTATCGTATGTCAGGCGAAATTATAAATAAAAAATAATTTAAAAAGGATGTTAGGTGTAGTTATAAATAATTATTTAAAAAGGCAAAGATAATTATTATTATGGTATTATTATACATATAAGTAGAGAAGATAGATGAAAAATATTTGCATATCTCATGGTTACGAGATTAAATAAACACCTGTCTGGCATATTTGGTATAAAATATCTAAATATAGTTGTTTTGCGATTGTTATGTAAAATTATCACCAAAATCTAATATATGTTTGTTTTTAAACGACATATTTAAGGAAAAAAATAATCAAAACATGTTGGGAATTCAGAGTCGGCCCGTGGCTTGTGTGTGAAGGGACGAGTGGAATCTCTGACTTGGTTCACAAGTTGATTAAGCATATATTAGTTTTTTTTTTTTTTGAAAATTAAGCATATATTAGTTAATTAGTGGATATTATCTATGGTTTTTATACGTTTTTAGATGGAATGTGTATTTAGATGTTATCATGTAATCAAATAAGATAATACTTAGGGTAAATTACTTTTTGAATTCCTGTGTTTTAGGGGTTTTAACCACTTGAATCCAAAATCAAAATGTTTAACGCCCTGAGTCTCTATAGCCACTTTTCTTAACCATTTGGGTCCAAATTTTTAACTCTGTTTGAATTTTCTGTTAGTTTTTAATGAAAAGACTTAAATGTCCCTCTATTTATAAAAAAAAAACATATAAACATTCTCTCTCACACACACACTTAATTTCTCTCTTCTCTCTCTTTCCATACACATGCAACAACCACAAGATCCCACATACACCACCAATTCACATGATACCCAAAAACAAAAACTAGATCCCACATAGAAAGTCACAATCTTTTGTATAAATAATTGAACAACTGCAGAATTAATGAACTTTTAAGTGATGATAATTTAGTGAATTTGATAAACTAGAGAGAGAGAGTTCATCAATTTTGATTTCCATTTCATTTCAACTATATTTTTTCACCTGAATGAAATCAATAGGCAGCGTAGCCGTTCTCTACCCTCCGGATTCTCTCAACAACCATCCTGATAATCTATTATCCACACCACACAAATCTCACAGATCCATCAATTTTAACCACTCCTACCCCAATTCTCCATCTCCAAGTAATGGGATTAACAAAAAGATCAAAAACCGATACACTGATTCCAACAACATAATCGAGTTTTTCGCTGGATCTGTGTTTGTTTACTCAGCTCCACCGAGCTCTGTTCCGATTGCCTGGTTTTTTCACGAAGATCTGTTCCGATTCCTGGATATGCATCGCCGATTCCTGGAGCTCTGTTCTGATTGCCTGGTTTTTTCACGAAGCTCGGAACCGAACAAACACCACCATCGTCGGATCTTCAATACCCAGCATCGACAGCCGCCCCTGGATCTACAATACCCATCCCGACAATCGTCGTCGTCTGGATTTGCAATGCCCAACAAGTTTTGCTGAAGTTTTGTAACACCACGTAGAAACGTGTCCAATTATGTAAAGACACGTGTCCTAAACTCTAATTACGTGAGAGATTGAGTTTGAAGGACTAAAGTTGTCGAACAGTGAAACTATGTGTCCGGAGGGACTAAAAGTGTCAATATGCCAAACTTGTGCCTCTGAATGACCATACGTGATGAATATATTCTTAAACGAGTGACTGATTGGATATAAGAAGCCGTTTGTGAAAATAATCGGAAGATTATTAAACTACAAGGGTTAAACGTGTTAACATGTTGATTCTGACCTCTTAGTGACCTTTTAAAGAACCCGAAGCTTCGAAATATTCAAATATACTCTCATGAATAAGTGGTATAAATTTCACGTGGTTTCGAGATCGTTAAGCAAGTTTACAAGACTTTGGGTGAAAAGTGTCAACTTGACGAAACTTGCATTTATAGTGATATTTAACGAAACCGAGCCTAACGAAGTTTGTTTATACATCCTTGAGCCTCAATAAACGAACTACAAGGGCCTTACATGTCAACTAAAGTTGCCATGTTTAAAAATGTTTTAACCTGGAAAAAAGGTCTACGCGGCCCGCGTAAGACCTTACTTGACTTTTACGCGGCCCGCCTGAGAACCCCCAGCGCAGAAAAATCAGGACAGGTGCGAGTTTCAGCTGTTGCACCGCCTTAAACTCGTTTGTATCGATCCCATGGGCTCTTAAACGGTTTTATAAATCCACTAGGACACCAGGAGTGATCCTAGGATGTCCCATTACAGCTGCAATTGATCCAAACACTTGGGATTTAGTATATAAGGAGCACTAGTGTAGTGTTCTTATGCACATAAGTTGCAACAACTTCAAAGGGACTCATTTCTGGAGCTTGCAAGGATTAGGAGAAGACTTAGAAGTGTAGAAAAGATAGCAAGGACCATTAATAAGAGTCTTATTACCTGCTTAGTCGTTTTAATTAGCTTAATAACCGAAAAGTCAAACTTAACGT
Source organism: Helianthus tuberosus (assembly GCA_030545235.1). Taxonomy (NCBI): domain Eukaryota; kingdom Viridiplantae; phylum Streptophyta; class Magnoliopsida; order Asterales; family Asteraceae; genus Helianthus; species Helianthus tuberosus. The sequence goes on along the minus strand of JARYGA010011092.1, from coordinate 1,727 downwards.
AATTAAGCTTTGACTTTCGGTTTAATCACAAATGGTCCAGCCACTGATCAAAATGAAAGTGGTTATGGAACCATATTAATGTAGGTGATTAACTCTTAAAAGGGCACCTCCTAATTATTTCGTTTGACTAGTCAATTGTCGGGTCAAACTAGTTTGACAAAAAGTCAAACTGGACAGAAAGTTTAAAAATGAATTAAATTAATTAAACAGGGGTTCTAAATTATATTTTAACATTCTAATAACTTGGTAATTAATATTAGAACATGTTTTATCAGTCCTAACCCGACAATTATCAGTCTAAGGTCAATTTATAACCGAAAGTCGCAAAAGCTTGACTTTTTCTTTGACTTTCAGTTCTGACCAATTCAAGCTTAATTCTCCCATGTTTTAAGCTTCCATTATAACCTCCGTGGTTGTGAACCGGACACGAGGGATTTGAACCTTGAAGAAGGTTATATGGAATGCGGTTTGCCGCATTCTGAGGAGCGGTTTTCGCACTCCAAAGAACCATGCTGGTTCTGAGTATCTGACACACATGTGCGGGTTCGTGTGTGTCATCTCCGCATATTCCACGTGTGCTCGTGGGTATGTGCGGTTATTGTTTATACCCCTTTATATAATGTAGAGATATATATTTTTGCCTTTTTTGAGGGTATGTAAAAAACGACATGCGATATGGGTTATGGTGCGGTAAACCAGAGAAACCGCATGCCGCTTATGTTTGGATAATGTTGTCGCTTTCTGTTGCATATGTCATGATTACACGTGTGGGTTGGTGAAAGTTGGTAGGATTTTTGTCATGTGCTGATCTGAAAGGACGTTTGCACTGCCCGAGGTCATAAATGCACTGTAGCAAGTAGTGTAAAAGGCCTTTTCTGTCAGACGCGTGGTCCGCCACGCGCGCGTGATAACCGTCAGTGGAAACGTCGCTGAATGCGTGGCGTCCCGTAATTGGCCCATTTTGAACGTGATAAGTCGGTTTCCTGCATTGCATTAATTGCGATGAGTATATAAGGGGAAACCGTTTAATTTCTCCTCACTTTGTTCAAAATTTGAAAATTTTTCCGGTCAGAAAAGAGAGTCCTTTCTCCATCTTCTCCGATTGGTTCGTCTGAAATTCCGGCCAAGTTTCTGAGTTTTCTTGTAACTCATTCTTTTATCTTCTCTATTATATTTCTCGATGGCTGAACCATCCAATCCACACAACGTGGAGGGTGAAAACCCTGGACCTTCTTCTCCGGTGGCGGCGGAAGAAGAAGAAGACGGTGGTAGTGCCCCCGGTGGGGGCCTACCGGTGCTGAAGTGGTCAAAAAATCAATTTACACATTTGATGACCAGTATTCAAATGCCCCAGGAGTTTGGGGCTGTTTATCCCCAGGAGGGTGACACCGGTGCCGCTGCTCCGGCCGGTTATGTCACCATGTGGGCTGATTCTTTTATTGACGGTAACATTCGTTTACCGTTAACTGTTTTTGTTGCTGAAGTTTTGGAGTACTACAAACTTCATATCTCCCAGATGAGTCCTTTTGGGATGATTCGTATTAGAAACTTTGAGTACACTTTTCGTGCTCTTGGTTTGCCGGTTACCGTTGATAATTTCCGGCGGTTCTACCAGTTAACGGTGTACACCGGGTTCTTTTCGTTCAGCCAACGGTATGGAAGCACCAAGCTGATGACCCCTCCGAAGGGTATTTCAAAGTGGAAATACAAGTTTTTCTATATTAAGG
>JARYGA010011091.1:0-48436 GCA_030545235.1 Helianthus tuberosus | reverse complement strand
ACCATGATTCAGGTAGTAACCTCACTTCAGGCTATATTGGAACTACAGCTGAAATCTGAGAGCTCTGCCAAGTCATCTGGCAAAATGAGTTTAATATGGAAGATTCATAAGTATCTTCCTGTAGTGACTAAACAGAATTCAGGTATTGGTAAGTATCTTCCTGTAGTGACTAAACAAAATTCAGGTATAGACTTAACTTTTCTTTAGTGTGTATTTGCATATTTGTGTCCACTTTATTGTACAACCTGTTGGGTTTAATCTTGATGTTTCGGGTTATTTCGGGTCGACGGGTACGGGTCGGATCTGAACTGGGTCCGATGTAAATGGTTTGAAAGGTTGTTGGAAATTTAGTCATGATCTCCGATTGACCTGGTAGTGGATGTGAACGTTGCAAGTTGTTGCTGAATTTATGCAGACGTGGACTTAGTATTTTTGCATGTGATTGTTATTATTTTATTATAAATAGTAGTCCTATTTTATTTGTGATGTACCCATTTATTATAGAATACAGAAGCATTTTCTTTCTGCAACTCAAGTCTCATATACATACGTGAGTTTTATTGCGTTATAGAGGGGCCTGAACCAACATTTGGTATCAGAGCAAGGTTGATAACGGGAGCCGGTTTGAGAGTCGGTTTCGAGTAAGAGAGCAGCCCTTTGGCTGTGGGGCTGAAGAAGAAGCGGAAGCAGTAGGTTTGTAAGAAAAAGGCAAGGGCTGATAACGAAGAAAGCTATTAACAGAAAGAAAGCAAGCAGGTAGTGTGGAGGTGGTTACCGGAAATTAAAAGTGAGGTCTGATTTGTTTGCAATCATAAGTCGTGGCAGGAGAAAAATGAATTTTGGTGGAGTTGATTCGCATTGAAAAGGAAGCAAGTGGTTAAATTAATGGAAGGGAAGCACCACAAAATTCAAAGGCAGCGGCTGAGATAGTTGAACGAACCAGGCATGCATGTTGGTGAAGCAAGCAACCACTTTCCTTTCAAAACCCCTATTGAACAAAAATGCAAGAAAATAAGCAGGCAAACTCACACCTCATTTGTTAATTATTGAATGGATCGAAGAAAGAAGTCAGGAGGAAAATTATGTGGTGATATTGTTGAAAGAAGAAAGTGTTGCAAAGAAAGAGAGAAAGAAAGAAAGATCAACAACCAAAGAAAGAAGAAAGAAAGCCGGTGCCGTGAAGAAAGAAGAAAGACGGGTGCCGCACGGGTTCGTTGATCTCAAAAGAAAGCGGAAGAAAGAAAATCAGGTAGCAAGTAGCCTGAAACAAGTCAGCAAGCAAGAGGATTCGAAGAAGGTAAGCAAGAAAGGATTCGAATCACATGAGAAAGAAGCGTTTAAGAAGAAAACCCATTCGGGTTAGCAAGATACCGCACCCGTGTGGTTCGTTTAGCAAGAGCAAGATCCGAGCCATGTATGGTTCGTAGCAAGTAGCAAGATCGGACGTTGTGGTTCGAATAGCAAGTTAGCAAGAAAGATGATTCGAAGCAAGTAAGTAAGAACATAGTCGAATCCAACAAGAAAGTAGCAAGTTTAGCAAGATAACCGTTTCCGGTTAAAGCAAGAAAAGAAAGATCGAGCGCAAACAAGAACGCAAGCAAGTAGCAAAGAACCGACATCAAGATTAAGGGGGTGAATGTTGGGTTTAATCTTGATGTTTCGGGTTATTTCGGGTCGACGGGTACGGGTCGGATCTGAACTGGGTCCGATGTAAATGGTTTGAAAGGTTGTTGGAAATTTAGTCATGATCTCCGATTGACCTGGTAGTGGATGTGAACGTTGCAAGTTGTTGCTGAATTTATGCAGACGTGGACTTAGTATTTTTGCATGTGATTGTTATTATTTTATTATAAATAGTAGTCCTATTTTATTTGTGATGTACCCATTTATTATAGAATACAGAAGCATTTTCTTTCTGCAACTCAAGTCTCATATACATACGTGAGTTTTATTGCGTTATAGAGGGGCCTGAACCAACACAACCACGTCTAGAATCATATATATCTTTTAATGTAATTTTTTTTGTCTATTTTAAGACCAAAGTAGCACAAGTTCCCCAACAAAGTGGCACGGTAGTTTTCATGATGAATGGACTCATCATCAGAGTGTTGCCATGGTTCGTCGAGGTATAAAAAAGTTCACATATGCCAAATTAAACCATGCAACGGGGAAGTTTCAAGAAACATGTTTGAGAAAGGGGATTGATGTAGAGGTTTACAAAGGCTGGGTAGATAAATTGACATATGCTCCTTGTAGCCAAAGTTCTGGTATGCCCATTGAAGTCGAGAGATATTATCTCCAGGATGATGTACCTATCTATTGTTTTACTATTTTTACTACTTTTTTGATGAAAGAATACGTACTTATGAACTTGATCACCTTTGAATGCAGAATAAGTTGAGACTGTTAGGAGAATGTTCTCATCCCAACCTTTTTGGTCCCATAGGATATTGTATCGAAGGGAAACAATGCTTCATTGTGTATGAATCTATGCATAACGGAAACTTCGAGGATCTCCTTTTTAGGGGTAAACATCACAAAAAAACTCTCGCTATACATAAATCTAAGAAATATTTAAGTAACATCCACAAGACAAATTAATTTACTTATTTGAATCTAGGAGTTGTAGCAACACTTCCGTTGATTAACAAAGTGAAAATAGCATTCGGAGTTGCTCGAGGGATTCTTTACTGTAACAAGCTTGGCTGCCGTTTTCGAAAAGATTCTTATGGTCAAGTTTTTGAGCGACGTGACATAATGCTGGATAAGGTACATTTTAAGTTTTTTTGCTTTTAAGCATTAAAGATTAGCACCACAATTTAGGATGGTAGTTGTTTCCATATGAAAGCGTATATAAAATTACATACATTATGTGTTTACTCTTTAGAACCCATATTTCAGTCTTGTATAGAGATCAACTTCATCCTCCATTTTTTATCCAGTTTCATTTGTCAAACAAGTAACAATATCATGGATAAATGATAATAAATGCTCTAGACAATCTTCCTGCTCCGTAAACACATGCAAAAAAGTCTATCTGGCTCCTAAATGTCAGAGGATGGACAATCTTCCAGGTTATTAGACTGGACGGTGTGAAGGCGTTTGGGGGTGGGGGGGAGCCCTTTTACGCCCCAAACACCCCCCCTCCCACTCGATGTGGGGCGTTGCCGTTGGCAAATTTTCCATGGGCGTGGGGGCTTGGACCCTTGTGTTGACCGATTGAATTTGTGGATTTTTCAAATAAAGAGCCGTTACAAACGGCTCTATTTATTAAAAAAAAGTTTTTTTTTCCTTAAATTCCTAATATATAGACACACTTCTATCACCAGCCGATTTAACCTATATCTCCACGAGTGGCGGATCCTATATGAGGGGGTGCAAAAATTGCTAGAGTCAAACAAGTTGGAACAAAATGGGTCGGGTAAAATAATTTGTATTTATTTAGTTAACGATGTTGTAAACTATTCATACCTATTTAGTTGATGCTATAATGACATTGAAAATATTTTGCAATCATATTTAAACGTGTTAAAAAAACTTGTTAGTCCCAAATCTAGATCATAACAATATGATATCGATGTGCAAAGAAAAAAAATTCCGGATTGTATTCCTTTTCTTGTCGGTCCCGTGATAGATCTTTCATAACACTTGTAAACAAAAAAATAGGAAAGCATAAAAACTTATAAATCTATAATTAACCAGTAATAAGACACATTGTTTATTTTCTCAATTTAGTTAGTAATGGTTAAGGCATGATATATAATTATTTATCTACTCGCTTGAATTATCTATGCATGATATCTAAAATTATAATTAAATGCTTAACTTTGGGGCTATTAAAAATTTAAATCAAATTAAAAGGGTTGTTTTATAACATTACTAAAACTAAAAGGACTAAATGTAAATATTTCATTTAAGAGAAAATTACCAAAATGTCACTTGACCAACTAACATTACCAAATTGTCACCCTCAAGCCCCCTTGGACGGACTCCTGCACCATGGGAGGAGTCCATTTGTCACTTGAAGAGTCCATGTATGAGGAGCTGACACGTGTCCGACATAAAGGTTGGCTGACTCCTCCCGTTTTGGCTGACTCATCCGAAGCGTCACTGGACTCTTCCGAAGCGTCACGGGCTCTTCCGAAGCGTCAGTGGACTCCTCCCTAAATTAAGCAATACTCATAATTTTATTATTTTATTTATCCAAAAAAATCATAAATCTGATTTTGTAACGTTTTATTATTGTTAAAATATTCTTATAATGTTTTTTTAATATTTTTGTAACGTTTTTTAATGTTTAAATTTTACTCTTCCACTTTAAATAATATACTTTTACTAATATACATTTTTACTCTATTTTATTTTCATTCAGTTTATTTTTTCTTTAAAAATCTTTTAAAAAAACTAAGTAGGCAGTTTCGTTTAGTATTTTGCTTGATGTATCGATATAATTTTGCTGAAAACATGGTTGTATTTAAAATAGACTAATTTTAGAAACTTTAAATAATATAAGCCTTTAGCCCGTTTATTTTTCATTTAACTTGATTTTTTTTTCTAATAACGTAAGTTCTTTAACTTTTAAAAAAGAAGTTGAATACGTAGGTATGTTTATTTTTATTTTTGTCGTATTTTGGTATTTTCTTAATAATATATGTTTTTTTTATTTTCATTATTATATACTACATTAGATTTTTTGAGCAGGTTTTCATTATTATACACTATAATAGATATTATACAAAATCAGGTTTATGATTTTCTGAGATAAATACAATAATAAAACTATGAGTATTGCTTAATTTAGGGAGGAGTCTACTGACGCTTCGGAAGAGTTCACAGACGCTTTGGAAGAGTCAGCCAAAATGGGAGGAGTCCGCCGAGCAATGGGAGGAGTCAGCCAAAATGGGAGGAGTCAACCAACCTTTATGTCGGACACGTGTCAGCTCCTCATACATGGACTCTTCAAGTGACAAATGGACTCCTCCCATGGTGCAGGACTCCGTCCAAGGGGGCTTGAGGGTGACAATTTGGTAATTTTGGTTGGTCAAGTGACATTTTGGTAATCTTCCCTTCTTTTAATCTTGAAACCATCAGAATCATCAAAAACATCATCGCCGGATAGCTTCGTAACCGCCGGAAAACTTCCTATCCCTCTTCTCTTTCTCTCTCATTTTAGTTTGCAGATCATTCAAAGGGTCCTTTGTAGCATTTTGGAAAGGTGCTTACAAACAAATCTTGAAAGATTTGTACTGAGTAACAGATCTCAGGAGCTGCCTCGCCACCCCCTGGAAAAGCTTTGAATCCGCTCCTGATCTCCACACAAATAACTTCTATCACTTTAAAATTCCTCGTTTCTTAAAACAATGTTATCATTAAGTTCATCATCTTCATTTGAATAATTCATCTTATCATACTCATCTGACGAGTGAGCCGAACTAATAATATCACCGGTTCAAAGAGTCGTAGAATGTATCGTGAAAATGTCGGGAGTTCACAACCCAAAAGGAGGAAATATATCATACGCGATCACGTTGCCGCACATAAACTATTGGTACGTGATTGTTTTTCACCCACCCCTATACGATGCTAATAATTTTAGGCGACGTTTTCGTTTGAGCCAACGATTATTTCTAAGTATAGCAAACGAATTGGAAAATTAATAAGATTTTTTTTCCAACAAAAACCCGATGCACATGGTGGTATGAGATTTAGCACGTTGTAAAAAGTTACAATCGTTATTAGACAATTAGTTTATGGCATTGGTTCCGACATAATGAATGACTATTTAAAAATGTTGGCAGGAGTGAGGGAAAGTGTTCATTATTTTTTGAGTATGTTCTTGAACTCTACTTAAAAAGATATCAAGTTAAATGGAGTTTGCCCCCCTATCGTTTAGGGTCGTTCACAACTTGTCACCCGGATACAAAAGTTTCACGTATGTCCCCCTTGTATTTTCCATTTCTCACACTTTGCCTCCCAACCGACAATTTGACCGTTTAACTTATGGCAAATCTGTAATCTCACCACCACTTCTTTTATGATAACCCATTTCTTCATTCCACCATCATCACCACCACACCCACCACCGCCGCCAACACCACCGCCGCCACCACCACTGCTGCCATCACCACCACCACCACTGTTATCTTTCTCACTCTACTATTCTCTCTCAAGCCATTCATACATCATTGATTCCTCCTCAACCCCACATCCACTACATTTGGAGCTCAACTCCCATTTTGGCTGAATCAGGCACCAAAATGAACCCATCTAGGGTCGTCGCTCCTCATCCAAGCTCCCAACAATACTTGTTTAATGCCAATTGTTGATGCACATGAATGTCTGTTGACTGCATCTTCATCAAGTCTTAAATCAAGAAAGTCAAGAAAGTCAAGATTAGGGTTTTTATTGTTAATTTCGCTTTAATGTACATGTTTATTGATGATTTCGCTTTAAAGGACACATGTGATTTCGCTTCAATGTACATGCCATAAAAGTGAAATCAGATTACATGTGATTTCGCTTTAATGGACATGACCATTGAAGCGAAATCAGACTTAGTATATATACCCTACATGTGTTCATTGGTGGTAACCATTGGAGCGAAATCAGGTCATTAGCTTGGTAGTGAAACTTTGTCAAAATCATTCTAGAAAGCTAATAAAGAGAAGAAATTGAAAGGATAAGCTGTTGTTACTTTGCGTGCATTGATTCCGCCTTTACACGTGAAGATGAACTGCCTTGACTGATCGTTTAGGGTCACGACACGGTCCAACAAGTGGTATCAGAGCTTCAGGACGAGGAGTTCATACTACTACAGCTGAATCTACAAAAATCTCTCATTTCTACTCACTTTCTTTGATACTTTTTCGATTTGAGATAGTTCCTACGGTTAAAATTGTCTAAAATTCAAGTATAACGTGTAAAACCAACTAATAACAAACCCTAGAAAGTTTCAGGTTATAAAACGGACTAAAACATGGTGAAAATTGGTTAAAAGGTGATTCCACTTTAACGGACAACACTTGATTTCGCTTTAAAGAACATTAATTGCTGATTTCGCTCCAACGAACATGTTAATTTCGCTCCAACGAACATGTTAATTTCGCTCATAAGGACAAAATCTAATTTCGCTCCAACGGACAAAAGCTGATTTCGCTTCAACGGACAAAAGCTGATTTCGCTTCAATGGACAAAAGCTAATTTCGCTTCAAAGGACAAAGTCTGATTTCGCTCAAGTGAACATTGTGATTTCACTCGAGTGAACATTGTTGTTGATTTCGCTTTTGTGTCACTATTTGTGATTTCACTTTAGTGTCAGTGTTTGTCAAAATTTCGAAAATTTGTCTAAGTGTTTGCTGATTGTTTGTTTGTTTGCAGGTGATTCAAGGTGTTTTACAAGGCTCAAATATCAAGAAGAAGGTTTAAAATGTCAGGAGAAAGTGCTCATGATAGTTGGTGAAGAAGAGACAGTGCGAGATGGGAGATTGGTAAATTATATGAACCATTTAAGGAAGCACAAAGAGCCAAGAGATGGAATGAAGAACTAGAGTGTTACATGGATCCACAGGGTAATCCAGTAGTTGATCCATCAAAAGTGGATTTTGATGCTGTAACCAATGTGTTTCCAAGTGAGGGCACGTTCAACACAAGAAGGCTTTCTGATAAAAGCTATTTGCCAAATTTGATGAAAAAGTTAAAAGAAGTTTTTGAAGCAAGTCTACCAAAGGTAGTAGAAATGAAGAAGCGAAAAGAAGAAGAATTGGAAAAGATGGTTGAAGATTTGAAGAAGAAAGCTTTAGAGGAAATAAAATTGGAAGCAGTAAAAACCGAGAAAGAGAAAGAAAAAGAAAAAGATGAAACTTTAAATGACAATGAAGCAGATCCTAGTAATGCTGGTGATCATGGTGATGAAGTTGTTACTGGTAATAAGTTGGTAGTAAATGATGATCAAGAAGCTAAAAACATGCCAATATTTGATCATGGCGATTCAGATTCTGAGTTGGAGCAGTTTTCAAGTCAAACAAAATGTGATAAACTTGAAGCTGACAATGCCAAACTTCTGAAGAATGTAGAAAGTTTAACATTGGAAATCAAAAGCTTGAAGGATGAGAAAGAATCTGATAGTAAACAGATTCTTGAAATAAAAGAAAATTGTGAGATTTTGACGTCAGAAAATGTCAAACTGTTGAGTAGTTTGGACAGTTTGACATTGGAAATTAACAATTTGAAAGAAAAAGAAAAAGATTTTGGAAAAATCAAAATTGAAAGTGAAAACGTTTCTTGGATAAAATTGGAAAATGAAGTTTTAAAAGAAAAAGAAAAGAAGTTTCAAAGTCAAATGAAGGTTTTAGAAGATGAAAAATCTGTTATTTTTAACAATAATCTTGAAAAACAGATTGAAATAAATTCTCATCTTCAGAAAATCATTCGGCTTGAAAATGAAGCTGAAATTGCTCGAAATAAAATTACCGAGCTTGAGAATAAATTGAAAGGTTTTGTGACTTCTGCATCACATATTTGTCCAAAACCAATCAATGTTGTTCCAATAAGTGACAATGTCACAAATTTTGACAAAGTCAAAATTGAAGATTGTGATGAAATATCTGATGATGAAAAAGAGAAGAAAAGAAAAATATTTTTAGATTTACAAGAAAAATTTAAAAATACTGTTTTGCAATCTACTGAAACAGGTGAATGTTCTAAACAAAAACCTGTTAAGAAGAGTGTAGAACAGAAACAAAAAGATAAAAATTTGAAAAATCCTAAAAATGAAAATAAAAGCTCATCAGATAAGTCATCCAATCATTATCAAAAATCACAAAAAATTAAAATTGAAAACTCACAAAATGTTGGTAATAAGTGGTGCAGGTTTGACCACAGTGCTTCAAAGCCAAATCCAGTTTTCAGGAGGAGTGATAATCACCACAAAGCTAGACAATGCTATGATTTAAGTGTTTGGTGTGATAGTGGTGAATGGTACGATAACAGAGTGTGTTACTCTTGTGGTATTCGAGGACACATTGCTGTTAACTGCCAGAATTGGAGTTATGAAACAAGAAGATGCTATAATTGTCAAATCAGAGGTCATATTGCCAGAGATTGCCCAAGGAGATCAAATGAAAGATTGAGGGTTAATTCTCAAAGAATGGCAAAGAAGCCAGTCAATGTCAAGCCCTATGAACAGAAGGTTTTAAAACCTAAAGTTCAGGATCAGACAATTCAAGAAAAGAAAGTTAAACTTTCACAGGGGCAGAAAGACAGACTGCGAAAGAAAAGGAAGAAGGCGAGAGAGTATCTTGAGAAAATTTTGTCTTCGGGTTCAAAGGACAGATTGAATAAAAGTTCTGATGAATCAACTCACTCGACTGCAAAGCCAAGTAAATTGAATTCTTCAGATGCAAATCTGAGGACAAAAGAGAACAAGAAGAAAAAGAAGAAAGTCATTGGCGATGAATCTGGCTCATCCAAGTCAGACAAGCCATGTTCGGGCAATGAATCTGATTCCACAAAATCAGAGGAGCCACAAGTTGAGATAAAGAAGGAAGAGACAGTTCCTTTAATGAATGATGAGAATTTTCCACCATTACTAGCCGCAAACTTAAAATCAAAAGGGGTTGATGCTGGAAAAATGTTTAATAGCAATGTTAAACATATTTTTAGCAAGATGGTTGATGGTAAGGAAAAAGGAGTGAAAGAATTTTATGAAGAAAAGAGAAAAGCTCAAAACACACCTAAGGCTGGTCAGGCTTGGGTGTCAAAATCTGTTGGTTAAATTCCTGACTTGCCGGAGCTTCCAGGTTGGTAAGCGTGAAGCAGGTATCGGCATCATTCTTGAGAAATTCACAGGATGGTAACTGTGATATTTCGATTTACAAGTGGTAAATCAGGGACATTAAGTTGTACTTGATTTTCTACTAGTGTTTGTTGTTGACAAGGGTCTTAATTGTTAATTCTTTAAAATGGTTAAAAATAAACAATGTGATGAAACCCCGAGCTTGTGAAAAGACAAACAAAACTAATTTTCCGGAAAAACCATTTGATTAAAACAAACTTAAGTGTTTTGAAATCTAAATGGGAAAATAGTTTGTTGTCAGGGGGAGTTCTGATTGTTTATGCCAAGTGGATGGCGAATTGAAGTAATTTGATATCAGTTTGTCACGTTTCTTGTATAGTTTGTTTTCAAATTTTCCTTGAAAATCAAAATTGAAACATATTTTGATTTTAGGGGGAGAAAAATTTTAAAAAAAAATTATTAGAAAATTTGAAAATGTCAAAAACATTGAAAAAGCAAAAATGAGTTTTGTTGTGAAAAAGAGGAAATGATAGTAAATCAGTGAACTATCACAGCATGCTAGAGATATGTAATGTCAAATGTGATAAACGGTCTCACTGATGATGTGTCAGTAGGTTTTTGCACATTTAGTAGATTGTGACGAGATATAAACCTAAATTTCAAACTTGCTTATATCGTGGGTAACATCTCTCGGATATATGGGTAACCCCCGAAATCTTGTTTGAAAGGTCTCGTATTCTGATATACTAGGTTTTTATACTCAGTTGATATCTGGGGTATTATTCCGGGACTTCTGCTGAACGGTGGTTCTGACCTAGTCCTCGAATAATACTTTCTGCAAATGCTTGAAACACAGCATCACCCTCAGCATAAATGATAAGACAATAAAATTGCTTAGCAATGCTGTTGTAAGCAAAAAGATCCTCTAAAGGGGACACACTCATAAGTTGAGTCATGATCTCTCTGCTGAACGATGGTTCTGACCTGAGCTCTCATGATTCTTCATAATTTATTAACCCCTTACAGATATCATTTGTGTTATAATTGCCTGTAAGACTGAATATTGGGATCTGGATACGAGAGTATATTCTGAGGTGGGATACGCGAATAAGTTTAAGTATCTAAGACATTAAACTCGTATCTCGAAGCAGTTGAACTTTGTGTGAAAATTTAAGTGGATCAGTATACTGACAATCTAAGTGAATCGTTTAAAACTTAACATGTTTAAAGCTTAACGGTGCTAGTGATTTGTTTCATAAACTGATATGATCCTCTTACACAAACTCACAAAAATATTGTTTGTACATATTTGCTTACTGCATTTCTTTAAACTCAAAATTCAAAAAGATTTTTGGAGTGTTTTAGCATAAAATTTTGAAAATACAAAAAGATTTTCGACAACTGATGTTTAAGAGCTGATTTTCAAAATTCAAAGTGCTAAACTTGATGAACTAGAGGGTTGGGAGAATATGTTGAAAACTTTGAATGTCATATACAAATGTTTTGAAAGATTGTGTGTTTAGTTAATCAAGGTCATTCATTTGAACTTGATGTAACTAGTTTGTTTGTGATTAATGATGTCTACCAGTAAGTTTACTAAATTCAATTGTTATAAATTTGTGAAACTTATGTTGAGGTAGAGGATGTGCAGGTTAACAGGTTTGAATTTCATTATTCCCAATGGAAGCTAAATGTCAAAGCTTGAACCAGATATCTCAGATTCTAGCATATTGAGAGGGGGAGTCTGTGAAAGGGGGAGTCTGGATCAACATTCAAAGGGAAGAAAGAAGTTAGAGTCAGGAGGACAAGATTCTGAAACCTGTGAAGATAGAGTGCTTATGATGAAAGGACAGAGAGTTAGAGAAAAGATTAAGACTGAAGACTCAGGAGCTGAAGATTACGTCAACATCCAAGGGGGAGTCTGTTGATGCACAAGAATGTCTGTTGACTGCATCTTCATCAAGTCTTAAATCAAGAAAGTCAAGAAAGTCAAGATTAGGGTTTTTATTGTTAATTTCGCTTTAATGTACATGTTTATTGATGATTTCGCTTTAAAGGACACATGTGATTTTGCTTCAATGTACATGCCATAAAAGCGAAATCAGATTACATGTGATTTCGCTTTAATGGACATGACCATTGAAGCGAAATGAGACTTAGTATATATACCCTACATGTGTTCATTGGTGGTAACCACTGGAGCGAAATCAGGTCATTAGCTTGGTAACGAAACTCTGTCAAAATCATTCTAGAAAGCTAATAAAGAGAAGAAATTGAAAGGATAAGCTGTTGTTACTTTGCGTGCATTGATTCCGCCTTTACACGTGAAGATGAACTGCCTTGACTGATCGTTTAGGGTCACGACACGGTCCAACACCAATTGTGGGTGGAAATCATTCTTCCAGATCCTGTCCAGATAATCATTTGAGGCTAATTCAAATAATAAGCTACCACCAAGCAAATCAGTTAAATCTATGACGACGAGGACAATGTTCTTCATCAACAGAACCTAAAAAGTGAACAAAACAACTGTTTACGTTTTATGATCAATAATCTAAATTTTGTTTTGTCTTGTTCTTTGGTGTTCGATTTGTAACAATTGGGATCCGACTCTCGTTAGGGCTTAACTCAGAGAAGCTTGATTCAATTATGGTTTAATGGAAGGAAGAAGATCAAAAAGGATTTTATAAAGTTTAAATTAGAGAAATTTAATGGAAAGGCCTCTTAAGTTTATAGAGGGTGAAGATGCGAGCACTCTTGGTTCATTAAGGAATAAGAGGCTGTTTGGTAGCATCCGAATGGTCATTAAGAGGCTACCTCTTAATGGAACCATTAAGAATTTTACCCCACCACTTCTTTTATTATAACCCATTTCTTCATTCCACCATCATCACCACCGCCGCCAACACCACTGCTGCCATCCCCACCACCACCATCGTTATCTTTCTCACTCTACTATTCTCTCTCAAGCCATTCATACATCATTGATTCCTCCTCAACCCCACATCCACTACATTTGGAGCTCAACTCCCATTTTGGCTGAATCAGGCACCAAAATGAACCCATCTAGGGTCGTCGCTCCTCATCCAAGCTCCCAACAATACTTGTTTAATGCCAATTGTGGGTGGAAATCATTCTTCCGGATCCTGTCCAGATAATCATCTGAGGCTAATTCAAATAATAAGCTACCACCAAGAAAATCAGTTAAATCTATGACGACGACGACAATGTTCTTCATCAACAGAACCTAAAAAGTGAACAAAACAATTGTTTACGTTTGATGATCAATAATGTAAATTTTGTTTTGTCTTGTTCTCTGGTGTTCGATTTGTAACAATTGGTATCCGACTCTCGTTAGGGCTTAACTCAGAGAAGCTTGATTCAATTATGGTTTAATGGAAGGAAGAAGATCAAAAAAGGATTTTATAAAGTTCAAATTAGAGAAATTTAATGGAAAGGCCTCTTAAGTTTATAGAGGGTGAAGATGCGAGCACTCTTGGTTCATTAAGGAATAAGAGGCTGTTTGGTAGCATCCGAATGGTCATTAAGAGGCTACCTCTTAATGGAACCATTAAGAATTTTACCATTGAGAAGGTAGAAGAATGTGACATGTGATGATTTACCATTCAGATGTTACCTCTTAACCATTCAGACTTGAGGTTACCTCTTATTCATTCAGAGGTTTTAAACCATTAAGAGGTACCATCTGAATGATCATTAAGAGACTACCAAACAGCCCCTAAGTGATGCTCTATTATGGGAAGCAACCCTGTCAGGTGCATTAATTTATAAAGAAAAGAAAGATATCTTAGAGAAAGCCTATGGTGTCATCATCTTGAGTCTCAGTGATAGAGTTCTAAGGGTGAGCGGAGTGGGGCGGTAAACCCACTCGGTACCGACCCCTCATCCACCGCCAACGTTTTACCGAGCCACGTTTACCGATTTGGGGGGGGGGGTGGGGATTTCCGGTGAAGGTTTACCGAATGGGGGAGAGGGAGGGAAGGGGGAGAGAGATGGGTGTGCGGTTCGGTCCATTTCTTCTCAACCAATCACACATTTTTTTAAATAGTTACCTAAACCCTATTAGGTAAACCACCGCCAACGTTTTTGAGCACTAGGTAAACTATTTAGGTAAATTGATGTTGCACTATCTGATTGGGTGAATGGGGAGTTTACCTCTTCCAAATAGGTAACCACTCCCTTCACCCTAATGGTGATACCAAGAAGAGAATGATTGTGTGATGAATTCTAGACAGTCATTACATATAACTCTATTAAAGTGATACTTTAAAGATTCCAAAGAATGAGATCTTGGTTCTGTGAAACTTGGTCACAATTAACCAAGTCAAATCCTCGGAAATGGAACTGTTACTTTCAAATTATAAAATTACATAGAAGTGGATCGTGAAGATAAGAAGTATGTTCCTAATTGATAGTCCTTAAAGACATGTATCGAACATGTTAATGATCCAAATCAGATCCAAACATCAATCAGCCAGATGTTAGATCAAGATAAACAAAAAAAAAAAAAAAAGATGAAAACTAAGTAACTGTCACAAAATTCCATGAATCCGTTGATTGATAATCCTAAAACACGTAAATGCAATAAAGCTCCTGGATTTAGCTATTAGAAAAGATTCACCAAAAACATCACCTTCAATTACTACATTTTGGACACTTAAAATGACAAAACAAATGACTACTTATAGCAACCTATTCCATGCACTCTGACAACTTTAACTAAAGTCGCCGGCGCCAAACTAAACTCGACGGAGACCCAAAAACATGAGTTAGTCCTAGTTGTTGCCGATTAATAGTTGGGGCCCACCTTGGCCACCTGAATCGACATTCAATGGTCGCCGGAGTTCACCATACCACTAGATCGGATCGTTGAGTTGTCAATCTATATATTGGAACCCTAGCCTGATCAACCGTCATCAGAGGTGGTGGGCGCGTAGTAGTTTATAGATGTGGTGAAGATGGTATTTAGGGTGTTGGTGAGTAGTGTGGCGTGGACGTGTTGTTCAAGATATAGAGAGAGGGGTGGTGGTTGTCTTGTGGTGGTAGTAGTGGGTGTTATATATATATAAATATAAATGAGACGGATTTGGGCTAGGTGGCATGTGATTTTGGCCAATTTTTATGATGTGGCAATATATGGTTGAGGTGTTTTGTGAGTTTAGGAGGGAAACCATTCTCAATTCTCAATACACAAATAAAATCACTTTGACGCGGGATCCGGCTACATTCGGGGTAGGATATATGGGTTTTCAAAGAAACCGAGTAACAATATGGATCCTATAAATCCTTTCTCTCAATTCACGCTTTCCTTTTTCTCCAAACCCTAAAGAAGAGCATGCATCCTTCTTCTTCTGTCAGCGATTAACATCTCTCTTCGCTGTGACCTAAATTAATCTTCTTGATTATCTCAACAAGATCCAAGGTTATATCTGTTGTGTTTATGTTATATAGATTATGTAGATTATCTTTTTATAAAATATTGATTCGAATGTTATTAGCATCATTGTTGGATTCTTTTTTTCTTATTCTTCTTTTGTTTCCACGATTGCGATACAGAATTGAAGAGTGGATCAATCTTTATTTGTAATTGAAACCCTAACTTTCAAAAAGCGATTCTGATTCCATCGATCTTGCCTAAATCCCATTCACGATTTCTGATTCAAGGTTTCTTTTCTAAACAATTTTGAAAATCGAAGGTATGTTGTTTTGATTTCTTCATCAACTATTTTAGATTTGTTTTGTGATTCGTTCATCTAGGATAATTCGATCTGGCCGTCACTTCCAGGCAATTTCTAATCTCTCTAATCGGATCTTCTTCCGCTATTGAAGGTATGTGTTTTTTATCCTTCAATCTATTTTTCTTAGCGTAGTTTTTAATTTTATTCTTTTGATTTCTCTTTCTGATGTTATTTAGTTTCTTCGCATATAATCTACCTCATATCTTTGTCGTTGTTCCATAACGGATTCATGTTAGCAAGAAGTATTTTGATGATAAGTACTGAAAGAATTCTACCTGCACGTGTTTTTTCGAGGGCTTGAAGGACTATTCATTTGATGGTGTCTGAACGTGGAATGCTTTTTGGTCGGACAACTGAGGTTAGTTTTTTTTTTGTCTATGATCTACTTTTTGTGTTTAGATTTAGAGAGAATATGGATCTTTGAATCTCATATGTGATAACTAATTAGGGAGAACAAGTGATTTCACATTTTTTTTAGTTTAGAATAAAAGGGGAAATTGAATGCATATAATTTTGTTTTTTAATATTTATAATTGTTATATAATTTTGTGTTTAGATGTCGATAGAAGCAAAGGAAAGAATCTTTTAGCCTTCAGACAGTTAACAAGAAACTATCTACTATGAACAAGTTATTATTAGAGAAAAACGATCGCCTGCAAAAATAAGTGTCTCAGCTTGTGTGTGAATGGATATATGCGCCAACAGTATGTTTATATATGATGTTTTTGACTCATGGTTGTAGACAATATTGGCTTAATCTTTTGAGTAAGGCTAAACTTATTTTTTTTTTCCATTGGATGTTGTTCTCATGGTTTTGATTCGATTATTATGTAGGTTGAAGGTCTGCATGCATTGATTGACCAAACCGAGGTGTCGTTGGATAATACTCTGTAAGCAAATCTTATTTTAAAATTGGGCAGGTACCTTGAGCGTTGTATTGTTAAATAACATTTTCATATTGAGCTTATATTTTGAGTTTCTATATATTCTGACTTTAGAGGTTGTTGTTGGTGATCTAGCTAACTTGGAAGGTAGATTAGAAGCAGCCCAAACCGATGAGGTTTTTAAGTGTTTGTTTGGGAGAAATTCCATGTACACATATCGGGAGTCGTTTGTTCTTGGGAACACAGACGTTAATATGTTCTAAAGAATTGCAATCACTTCTGCGACGAATTTTGCGACAGACTGGTGTCCCTAAACTTCCAGGTGATTCATTTTTTCTATTTGAAAATGGACTTGACGTTTAGTTTTAAGTTTGGTTTAATTGTTAATTGTAAATTGTGGTTATGTTACAGACTGGGTGAACAGGTTTGGTAATGCTGGCGACACTGCTCTAGAGATAGTTGGAACAACTGCTTTCCGGGTGAGAGTGTTTTTTCATCTTTTTTATTGTTTGGCAGCCACTAAAATCTTAGGGTGACAACATGACCCTTTTTTGATGAATAGGTTGATTTAGGCAAAAAGAATTCGCTATACTGTTCATAATTTAAAGTTTATATTTTATTTGTAATTGTAATTGTAATGTAATTGTAAATTGGTTTGTAGCCTTTTGTTTAACTGAGATTTTTTCTACCTCGAATAATGTTGAGCATGAAAAGTATGATGTCTTCTCCCATTGGTAACAATTATTATTTTATTATAACAGAAAATTGAAGCATCTCAATCAGATGAATCACCATCAATTTTACAACTTAGTTATAAGCTTGGTGTTCATTCTCTTAAATCTTAGTAGTCCCCAACCAGGACATGTACTTGTTATATAAAGTTGTGTTTTTTTTTTAGTTTTGTGGGTGCACACCAGCTGTTCGACGTTTTGCTTGTGTGAGTGAATTGTTGGTTTTGGATGATGATTGTTTGTTGTTTTGCTTGGGTGTTGGTGCAGTAACGTAGAGGCGGTTAATATGATAAATGAGAATAAAGGGCGTAAGCATACTAGCCCTTTGGCAATTTGTGTTGGTGATGTGAAGGACTGGCGGTTTGTTGTTACGTACCATTTGCATGTTGGCTTGGTTGAGGGTCTTCTTCCTAGGTCGGTGACTGTGGTGCTAACACGAGGTTTGGTTACCTATTGTAGACTTTATATGGTTTTTTCAGATTTTCAATAGTTTTGGATATTTGACGTAGTGATAGTCATTAGCTGTTGAAACTTACTGAACCGACCAGCAAGTTGACTGGTTTGGCATGTTTGAAGTTTTTACGGTTTACTATTTGGAAAAACGGGTATAATGGTTCGGTTCATCATATGAAACTTGGCCCCGGATATGTAAAATGAACCGACCATTTTTTGGAATATTTATTTGTGCATACTGATAATGTTCATGAAAACCATCTTTATCATTTAAGAAAAAATTAATACAAAGTTACAAACTAAGGATTTTGATTTAGAAAGGCTGATTCAAACGCCACACTGAACCCTTTCTGATGGCCTGGCTGACCCAACCAACCCACCCAATTTGGTTTGTCGTTTTTAGAAACCGTAGTAGTTAGAGGTCTGCTCTAGAATTTTCATTAAAACCGGCTGAACTGGATCACCTTTAAGCTGACGAATAGTGAAGCATTTTACTTACAACTATGTGTTAAGTCAAGCGTTGCAACTAGGGGTATTCGATTCTAGCTAAACCCGAGGTTGCTTAACTCGTGAAAAATATATGTATAAGTTGTCAGCTTTTGCTGCCTTCCTTATGGCACGTGACGGCAATGTCTTCTCCAGGTACACAAACCCTGACCGCTAGAGTAAATGATGAAGACTGCACTTCTTTAGATTCAAAGAAATCGGTTAATAATCTAACTTTGTTTTTTAGTTTATAAATTGTGTTATAAATAATAATATTACTTTGTTCTCATTAATTTGTTTTTGGGATTTGTTCATGTCTTTCAAGGAACAATTCAGGACGATGAAAGATGGTCTAATTGAGGGACGATTTGGGACCACAAAAGATGGCCAAATTAGGTCGTGGAAGGAAGGGAAACGACATAATTCTCATCAAAAGGCATGTTTATTTCTTTTTTTTTATTTTTCATGGTATTGAGCATAGTAGAATTATTAACTACTGGGAATGAAACAAATAAAATATCAACGATGACATGTTTTTACGTACTTCAGTTTCGTCATTGTCAAACTACTTATGCTATCTCTATCACACACATAAACACGGTCTCTCCATCTGTTGGTATATAGTTAATTTGGTGGTTGTTACTTGAATGACCTATTAACTTTGAAAAGGTATTGTTTGATCATAGCTTTGTTTGATTTTAGGAGTGATATGCAACCTTACGCACACAAATCGTAGTTTAGTCTAGACAAGAAAAAAGATGGGCATGCAACTTAAAATGAGTTGGACGAAAATTCAAATGAGTGAATTTCTCAATTCCTTTTTGGGACAAGAACGTAATCCAATGATTAATATCCTCACCATCCAGTACCATGTAATCTGCTATACATAGCACAAATTTTGTTATGGGACCTTTAAGATGGAGAAGAAATCTACTTAAATCCCTCCCATACTTAGAGAAACGACATTTAAATATCAGTTGGTTAAGCATACTCCACTTAAACCTCCAGTTTCTTGTGAAGATGCTAGATTGCTTTTCTGATACAGTTTTTGTAAAATATTAACTTGGTTTTAAAATAGAAAGAAAGTTAATGAGATGTGATATGAAAAGATTTGTTGTTTTATCGGTTAATACAATAATTGTTGACAAATTGTGCTTATAATTTAATTTGTTGTGGGTCCCTCATTGATAAGAGGTGGATCTAGGATACTTATTTAAGGTGATGACCTTTTTAGCATAGAAACTAAAGCCAAACAGAAGATCTGGGCTCTGTGTTTGAGCTTAACTGAATTAGGAATAAAGAGTTGTAAATTGGGAATTGGTGTATATCGAGTATTCAACAAGGTGCATGCTAACCATTGTTAAAATAATTGGTGGCATCACTATAATATTATAGTCCTAGAAAAGTACACGTACTTACAATCGTTACTTCGAGTATTATGTTTTAATTTAGTTCTATAATACATTTATATAATATCAGTAATCAACCAAGGTGTGCGTTACCCGATTGTGTACGTTGTGCTGGGTATGTGTATTGTGCATTATGTTGCTGTTCATTTTGCTTGATCATTCATGACATAACCCTAACCTTTCACTCAAATTATCACTGAATTGCATCATTTTATTCTCCCATATGAAGTACACTTTCTATTCATGTCTTCCAGTCACCGAGGGCAAAGTATGATATGTATTTTGAATGTTTGAAGGACCTAAGAGTTTTAATTTCTACTGTTCATTATAACTTATTCAGAGTGCTGAAGGAGCACGAGCAACTCCATCAGTTGTTTATTTCATGATCAAGGACGGAACCGAGGTTGTGCATTTGTCTGTCAGTACCAACACTAGACAATCCACTTATTAGATATTCCCTAATTGCCTAATTGAAGTTTGTGATAAAATGATATACGTTGATATTTGAAATTAGTTTTTGACGTAGAAGTTAAATTGTCTCAGGGCTTTTGTTTGATTTGACTTGAACATTTTTTTTGCTTGTGAACTTTTCATGTGTAGGTTGATGAAATTGTGGATAGATATCGACATATGGTATTGAGATGCGGGTAAGTTTAGAGTTAAGACAAAAGAATTAGGGAGCATTCTCTCAATTTTTGGCTACACAGGTATGTAAATTTATATCAATCATTGTTTGTTACTTATATTGATTATTGATCTTTATGTTGAGCATTCTCTCAACTTTTGTTTTCACAGTTTATATTGTAGGTTTTTTTTATTAAGTTTCTTATATTAATTATTGATCTTTATATATTTTTAAACAAAAAATATCATGACAATTTCAAATAAAAAGTTCTGAATTGGGTCAAAATCAAAAGTTATACATTGGATCAATTCGAAAGGTAAAAAAACATAATACTTAAGGGGCACAGTTTTAGAATTTGATTGGGGCCTCCAGAAGTCTTGAGTCAGCCATGGTCAAAAAGTTAATTAAGATCTGAAGTCTTGAGTCAGCCTTGGTCAAAAAGTTAATTAAGATTGAGCAGGTATGATTAATTATGCTTATATGGTTTTGTATAACTTTTTTATGATGTCTTTACCATTTCCTTATAAATATGGTAGGCTCCATCTTCATTTCTACAAGCTATGGAAATATATGTAAAAGAACCACTCCGTGCTTCTAATTTCGAAAAGACCTGGTAGGATATCTCTAGCAATTCCTAAATCTACAAGTTTGGAAATTCTAATTAACTTTATGAATTAAAGCGGGTGGTTAATAATTACGGTTCCTACATTTAATGTAAACTAAAGACCCCTCTAAACATTTTGCTGTGCCATAATGTATATAAATATCATTTAAATGTCCCCTGTAGCCGTTAAAAATTTACTCCGCCACGAAGCGCAGGTGCTTTTACACACACACACACCTTATATATGATTTTTTATTGTTTTAAGGTTTGGATTATGTTCCCACCCGATAATATGTATTTTTAATGCGTCATATATGGTTTACAAAATTTGTTTTTTTATTGTAATGAGGTTAAGGAAAAGATGTTTTAGTTGTTTAAGGATTATTTGTTGATGAAAGGAAGTAAGTGATTTGATAAAATTGTTTGTTTTGTTTATGTTTATGAAGTTTGTTATTTATTATTGTTAACTGATTGATTAATTTGTTATGTGTATTATTTTGTTTGTAAATGAAATTAAGAGCTTGTGAGATGCAGCTACACCTTGGATGCTTTTGTTTTATTGTATCCCCATCTAGAATGCTTTTATTTTAAATGTATTTTTAAAAATGTTACTAATAAATTTTTTGTTCATATATTTTGTTTCTTATAGGTACGGTGTTGTTGGATGACATGACATAATTGAACCCGAACATATTTCGTTAAGAGATGATTGTTTTTTCAATGGATCTAAAACGAATTCGAGGTTATTGGTTACGAAACTCCTGCTAGAAGTATTACAGTAATAGTCTTTTAATTTATATGTCAAACCAGAAAAAAGCATTGAATGTATCTTTTCAATGATGCAATTGCTTAAATGATACACTATATTATGTTTATTTAAAAACGAGTTAATTGCTCGGATGGTCCCTGTGGTTTCACGTTTTTTCACGTTTAGTCCCCACCTTTTGAAAATAGCAGGTATGCTCCCTATGGTTTGTCATTTTGTTACTCGGATAGTCCCTGAGTAAATGTCAGTTAGTTTGGAAATAGCAGGTATGTTATTTTCAAAAGGTGGGGACTAAACGTGAAAAAACGTAAAACCACAGGGACCATCCGGGCAATTAACTCTTTAAAAACATATGAAATAGACTCTATGTAAAATGACATGGTATAGATTTAAGTTGTTTTGATGTTTCGTATTTTTGGTTATCTAGACATGTCCAAGGGGGTTTGGGGTTATCATACATATGAGGGGTTAAGTAGAAAATGCAATGATAATGCCCCACTCTTCTTTTGGTCAATTTATTCCTAAGTTGAGAACTTGTGAGCTTAAGACATGGTTAAAGCAATAGGGAAGTATGGAACCTGAATTATAGATGGTGCTCAACTTTGGCCATTAAAATAAGTCGAGATTTTTGGCAAAAGTAAATACATAATTGACTTATGAAATTTAAGAGTTTGTTATCGACATATTGTATAGCTTAGCGTTAGGTTTTTCATATTCCAGATTTTATTCAAGATTGTCTTTTAAACCTCCTAAGAACACCTTTTTGATGCCGTTGGTGATCCATATGTTTCTTCCTATCTCTTATATTCATGCCTATTTGTTATGAATGTAAATGTAAATTTGAAATGAAGTTCTTAATAAAAAAATGATAAATACGTTATGCATTTATTTTATATGACTTTTTCATTTAATTTTTTTATTAACCCAAAGACGTGTATCACAGGGTTCGGTTTGCTAACAAAAGATTGAGATGTATTAGCTTTTGGAAGGCATGTGAATTATAAGTCTACCTTTGAAGTCATCTTTGTATGGATCAATGAACTTTTTTGGTCAAAAGACCATCTAGACTTTTTGACCCTATTGTGTATAATACAATATCTTTTATGTACATTATTTTTAGGAATTTTCACAATATAGAGGTTCTTAAATGGAGCATGATTTAGCAAGGAACACAATTGTTTTTCATAATATATTAAAGCTTTTAGTTGACTTCAAACTTGATTTAGAAATTGATGCCCTATTAGTGAGGCGAGCAAAGCACTTTTGAAAACGCATTAAGTAGGTGGTGATGCATCACGTGAGGTGCAACTTCTAGAATCAATACATTGATGGAGATGATGGAAAAGGCTAGGTGATAGTTGATTTTTTAAAACAAAACTCTTAAAACTACTATGTTCATGTGTTATTTATTTTAAAAGTTATTCCATTACTAATTCTTTTTAAAGTGTTGCTTTATAAGTTGGTACCTTATGGATGAATTATTATGCTTTCATAATATTTTGATATATTATTACTTATTGTGTTGAGAAATTAATATATTAAAACAATTTTTTGGTATATTATTACTTATAGTAAAGTAATGTATCAAAACACATTTTTGATATATTATTACTCCATTATTCTAACGGTCGTGTGGTGTATTTGGCGAAGTCAAAACAATATTATCTTCAACCGTAAACAACCTAAGGTGGAGAGTTTAAAGTAGGAAATTAGAGTTTTGGCGTACCTATGGGTTAAACATCAGTCAAAATCTGTTGGTTTATCATGGGAAAACTGGCGAAATTTCGTGTTAATTTTTTTGGGTCTATGATGTAGTTTGTTGTCTGGTTGTTTTTGGATGTGGATTAGCACAATGCTAATATGTTTTTTAATAAAATTTGATTTGTTGGTTGTTTAAAAAAGGAAATATATCTCAATTATCTTCTTTTAATGTGTTTAAAAGTTTTGTTGTGGAAAGTTTTTGTTATGTTTTTACTTAGGTCATGTGTGGCTTCATGTACAATTGTGTTAAATACTCGGTTTAGGTAGTATTGGGTCAGGTTTGGTAATCGGGTTTCAGTTAATAAAGGTAAAAACATAAATGCCTTTATTTCTTTGGGATTATGGTAAAAAAAAAGTGGTTTGGCTCAACTCATTTCTTTATAAGTGCTTTGGCTTAACCGGTACCGTATCGCATAGCATAGCATAGCATAGCATAGGGATGCACATGTAAAGAAAAGGAAGGAGGCACCCCATGGAAAAAAAGTGTTACTTTACGGCAAATAACGATTGAAAACATATCTTTTAATTTCAACATTGGTACCGCATAGTATTGACACCAAATTTTAACTTATTTATTTAAACACTTAATAACGTTTGAAAACTTGTCTTTTAATTTATTTAATGACATAATTAGATTATAAATTGATTTTTTCTGTCCGGGAAGTTCCCGGGTTATAAAGATTCACAACTACATGGTATATTTTTATTAATTAATATATATAGATGTATATTTATTTTTTAGATATAAATATTCACAACCCGGGAGTATTCCCGGGTGATAACCTAGTATATATATATATATGGGAATGTTCATTTGGGAACACTAAAAAAGTGGGGAACAGCGGGGAACCGACTCAAACGAACTCTGATTGGACTCATTCCAACGGCGTTAGAACCGGCTCGTCAAACCCTAACTAGGATCTCTTAACCCTAAACCCTAAATCCTAATTCCTAAACTCTAAACCCTAAAGCTAAACACTAAGGCTAAAACCTAATCTAAACCGTAAACCCTAAATGCTAAACCTAAAGTTATACCGTAAAGCTAAACCCTAAAGCTAAACCCTAAACCCTAAACCCTAAAGCTAAACCCTAAGCTAAATCCTAAAGCTAAACCCTAAAAGCCAAACTCTAATATATTTAGGGTTAAGGGGTTATGATTTAGGGTTTAGGGTTAAGAGATCCTAGTTAGGGTTCGACGGGCCGATTCCAACGCCGCTGGAATAAGTCTAATCGGAGTTCGTTTGAGTCAGTTCCCCATTTTTTTAGTGTTCCCCAATGAACCTTACACTATATATATACATACATACATATAGTGTAAGTGTAACGTACAATTAGGGCTTAGCGTACGCTCGTACGATATTGTGAAATCGCAAGTTATAAAAAAACATGTTGAAAATCGCATGTTGGTACCAAAATCAATTTCGCAGGATGGGTTTTCAGCACAAATCGCATGTTCAAAACTGAATTCGCACCAGATCGAACGGCTGAGATGATCGCGTACATATTATACGATAAGAGCCATTGTACATTAACCTAACCCTATATATATATAAAGAGAGAGAGAGAGAGAGAGAGAGAGGGGGGGGGGGGGGGTGGGGGGTTGGTATTATAATTTTGTTGAATTTTATTGTTTAAAAGTAAAAAAAAAAACAGGTAAAAATTCCAAACAATCCCTGAGTTAACATAAAAATAGACAAGGTTAGCACAATGGATGATAATGGTAAGAAAATGCAAACTAATAATAATAATAATAATAATAATAATAATAATAATAATAGCAATAATAATAATAATAGCAATAATAATAATAATAATAATAATAATAATAATAATAATAATAATAATAATAATAATAATAATAATAATAATAATAATAATAACTTTTTGGATGAAAGTGGAAAAAATAGTCAATCCCCAGGGACGATTTTTGCATTTTATTCTTGACGTATTTTATTAAGTGAATAATTGAGGATGTTGTTTGCCAGCCACATCACAATCTGGTAACATGGTGATCTAGTACACCATTTGATCAACTTCTTTTCGTATAAAACTCTTAAACATAAAAATAGTAAAAATAATCTAGTGAGCTTCATTGTTGTGTACATGTTGACGGCTTCTGTGAGAAGAGTAAGTTCATTGAGGGTCCCGTAGATATCAAAAACATCATCTAAAATATAAATGAGAGTAATGGTTTTTGTCAGATCGATTCTCTGCTGTGACAAGCTGAGATTTGCTAAGGAAGCCATAGACCCAACATACCATATTAAAGGTTGGTTCCTTGCAAGTTTCAAGTCTTGCCCCAACCCTAGGTCCTTCCACCACTTATACCAAAAAGAAGAGTCAGTATATATGATTTAATTATGTACATCAATTTAACTAATAGACATAACACTGAAACTTAGTGACCCGGCAGAACAAAATCACCACACTAATTATAAAGGATTAATTCTCATCTTCTACAGAGGAGGAGCCGATCAATTAAAAGAAAAGAAGTTAATGGTTGAAGAGTTTGAGCGGGTTAGGCTTTCCATATCAAAGGATGGTTTGAATTGTTTCTGCTTATTGATTTAATTTGTTAAATGTTACTCGTAGTAGTATAAGATTTGTTTATGTGTAGTATATAAATAGAGAATTATGCATTCAATTTTATTTTTTTGAGTTTAATTAATTAAGAAAAAGTCAAATAATGTTACTCCAGATCTGTGTGTTTTCTCATTTTGATCTAACTGGCTATTCCAACATATTAAAGGACCTATATTCATAATTGAATCTTCATCTTGATTATTATTGTCACTGATCATTTATAAAGCTTATAATAACTCTTTGTATCATGACATGATATGACTTGACATGAAATTTGTTCTATCCTAAAAAAATTGCCCTTTGTTTTGCAGATAAAAGAAAAGGGCAGAAATGCTTGAATCTTTGTAAGAACAAAGAAAATAATTGCTGAAAATCTTGATGGTATGTATGTAGCACACATGCTAATACTAAAACAAAGTATTTTAGATAGTCAAAAGAACGAGATAATTGTTGAAAGTTCAAAGGGAAAGGGCTTGCAATCATAACAAACAGAAACAAGCATGCAAGAAATCATAGACAAAGGGAAAGGCATCAACCATACGTAAGTCAAATCCATGCTTGTAACATTTGTTCCAAACCTAATATGATTAGTGATAATAAAAAAACTAAAAACAATAAGTTCTAAGATTATGTTGAAGGGAACCCATTGGTTTGGACAAGTGAATACATGGTTTGTAAGTAATGATAGAAAATATCACGTGTCTGGTAAAAAAAAATGTGTTTAAGAGACAAAAAAATTCATTCGGTGTTGAGAGTGGTATAGGAAATCAAAAACTATTCTTCGGAGGTAGAGGGGAAGTTCAGATTTTCACTAACGGTGAATACATTGAATCTGTATACTACATCCCTACGTTAAATTGAAACATTCTTAGTATGACCCAATTGGCAAATCAAGGGTATGATGTGAACTTTGAAGCAAAAGGCTTTAATATAACCAAAACATTCAAAACTTTGGCAGTGGGTCACTAGAAAAGAATATTAGGGATGAAACGAAGGAAGTGTTGTGGAAACTCTTTGATGAGATGAAGTTAGAAGAAGAGAAGGATAAGGCTAGGGTGAATAAGGGAAAAGAACCAGTAGTGTACCCTAAGACTGTAGCCTTTGATAAAGGATTGCTTGAATTACATTGATATAATTCAAGTTGATGTCAAATATGATCAGAAGAAAGGAAAGTTAGAAAATGAATCCGATATTGTAGTAGAGTGGTTTTTGAAAGAATTTGTATGGATTAACACTTCTTACATATTCCCTCCCTTAGACAATGTGAGTGCACGAATGTCTATCGTCTTCGTCAATCCAAATCGTAGCAGAAATCTGTTAAAGACATGGTTTTATAGTGTAAAATATAGGGGAAAGTCAAGGTGGCAATATTGTAATTAGTGAGACTTCCTTTAGTGTCTAACTCTATAAATAGGGAAGGAGTGTTAGACATTTAGAACTTTTGCAACTTTTGGAGATTTGGAGAGCTTAGAGATTCTAGAGAGAGAAAGTAGCAAAGGTTGTGATTCAAGGTGTAAACACTGTTAGATCTTAATAGAATCTTGATTATATTACGTTCTTGTGTTCGGTCCACGCACGGGCACGGATTCCGCACGTCGTACGTGTCGTTTCGCAATCGTTCAAGAGTCAAACACAGTCCTACAACGCGTTCACAAGTGGTATCAGAGCAGGAGCTCGATTGCACGAATCAGATACGTAAGAGTTCATGTGATTTCATCAGATTCAGAGTTGAATTTGCTTCAGATTTGTCAAATCCCATCTCTTCTTCTATTCATCTTCTTCACTTTTTGACAAAAAAACGCAAAATTAACAAGGTTTTCACGGATAAAATTTGCTAATTTTTTGATATATTGTGCGAAAACCATTGTTTTATAAACCTACAAATTTTCATATCTAAATTCCAAATAATTTGGGAGAAATCACTGATTTTGTGTCCGAAAAAAAAATATGAAATTCGCTGTTCATGTTGTTCATTCGGATGGCCATCCGTTCGGATGACCATCCGAACATAAAAATCATTTGGACGTTGATTTAAATGAAGGATGTTCGGATGACCATTCGTTGATAATTTGTCATCCGTTCAGTTATTCATTCGCCAATTGACTTGTGCATATTACATAAACAACATGTCAAGCGGATGACCATCTGCTCAACTATTCATTCGATCCATACATATCCCATCTGACAACTTGTATACTTCTGTCGAATGACCATCCGACAACATGAATCTTTCATTCAGAATTGTGAATACTATCATCTGATCATTATATCATCGGCCCAATAACAATTGAATGCAAATTATTGTTGTCGACCATTATTCTTGATCCAATTAAATCACATTGAATAAGTTTGATTCAGTCCATTAATTCATCACGTGAAAAGTTGTTCGGCCCAATCATATTTAGCTTTGTTGATTGTTTGTCGGCCACTTTAATAAAAGAGTGTTCAGAATCCATTATCGGTGGCCCAATATTCAAGATTGATCTACGGCCCAATAGCATTTCAGTATTTCATTAAAGCTTCGATCTATTAAAGATCAAATGGCGGCCCATTGATCAGATTGCATGTGAAATATATTAGAGTTGTCGGCCCATTTGTCCAAGATAGTGCAGCGGTCCAATCAGACTTCATAAATTTTAAATTGAGGGCCAATAAGGTTTTGATTTCAAGTTGATTGTTTGTTTCAAGACATTAATTGTATGTCAGAGTATCACGTGAAGATCAATGGATATAGCGGCCAAATTAAAACAAAGTGATATTGTTGTGTGGCCCAATACCTCAATCGATACAATTAAATCATTATTGCATGTGAAAGTTTGGTGCCGGTACAATTGAAAGTATTGAACGAATGATCATCTGATCGAGTATTCATCCGAATCAACTTCAAGCTTTGTTAAATGAGCGGATGATCATCCGATTGCTAACCCCATCCGATTAACCTCATAGTTGACCCATCTGATTGACTTCATAGTTGACCCCATCCGATTGACTTCATAGTTGACCTCATCCGACAATTGATCCCATCCGAACAAGTAGTGTTGACTCCATCTGACAGTTAAACCGATCCGACAGTTGACCCCATCCGACAAGTCTCAAGGATTGAAACAAGATTCTTTGGTCGAAAGCATCAGTCCTATTCGTATTCTGTTACACAAGTCTTAGATCGATTATGTCCTCAATATTCACAATATTCGACAGTCACACATTTCACGGACTTTCACTTATTCGGTTCATTTAAAATGATCAAGTGTTTGTTTTGTTTGCAGGTGATAAACGTAAAGTGAAAATCAAGGTGTGTTACTCGAAAGAGAAAAATGAAGAATCGTACATCATGGCTGAAGAGTTTTACAACACGTTTTACAAGGCATTCACTTCCGAGTCTTCCGAAACTTCAATCGTTACACTGAAAACTATTACGAAATCTATAAACGATAATATAAAACATGATAATTTTTACGGAACACACACTAAACCACCCAAACTTGAAAACATTGAAGATTATACTTGGTGGAGAGAAAGGTTTTTGAACTGGACAAAAGCTTACGCACACGAGAGTTGGTTTTGTCTGGAGTTCGGGTATAGTCGGCTTGTTAATGATAAAAACGAAGAAATCCCTCTTAAAGACTTATCAGATGAAGATAAAAGGAAATTTTCGTATGAACAGAAAATGATTGCTTTAATCCAACAGTCCATCAGAGATGATATTTTTGCACTGCTAAATCATGATGGTTCGTCAAAACCAGTCTGGGAAGCTTTGAGAGTTAAAGCCGAGGGAGGAAAACAAATCAAAAAGAACAAAATTGCATTACTTAAAAAGGAATTTGATTTGTTTGATAGCTTAAAAGGTGAATCTGTGATGCAAATGATTGAGAGATTTTGTCACTTACAAATTGAACTTAACAGGTTTGGTATAACTAAAACACGTGAAGAAGTCATTGATAAAATCATTGAAGCGTTACCACGAGCTGATCAGTGGCAAACGTTTGTGTTTATTTTGAAAAATGATGTGTTGTATGACACAATTACTTTGGATGCATTGATTGAAAAGATCGAGTGTCACAAGCTTGAATTGTAGAAACAAAGCAAGATGAGCAGCTCGTCATATCAACAGAATGTAGGTCTTTACTACAAGGGCAGTGTCACACCCCAACCGATGGCGGAATCATCGGGGCGCGGCACTGAGCGAAACAGATTGTCCAGAAGTTTCCATAACAACTATCATTACCATTCAATTTAAGTTAACATGTCCCATACCATGTCTCAAATAGTAAAACAAGTTATTACAGACAAGAACTAAACAAATATTCTGTTCCGATAACTCAGATTTAAACATGACGATTTATTTATTGGTTTCTAAGACTCCAGTTCCTAGCCTTGATTTCATCACAGCCCGAGAAGCATATAAACAACCTAGGCACCTGTCACATACGTTAAAATAATGTCAATACATAAAATGTAAAGGTGAGCATACAAGTTTGATAATAGCATATAGAGTTCAAATTCGTTTACGCATAACCAGCACGTACACATAGTGAAATGAAGCACGTTAGTTATCGACATAGATCCATCGATACCAATGACTGCGGGTTGACTGCCCGAGGCAGTTCGCAATACATGTTTACCACTGTAATCCATGCAAGTAAAAGATCCTTAACAACCCCCGTGGAAACGGGTGCTGAGTCCAAACTATAGTACTATCGTTGCTAAGGCAGGTAGACAGCATTCCATGTGTAAACATAACAAACAAGCATTCATAAGCCACGTATAACATGCAATAATGGTTAAGCGTTAAAATAGCTTGAGTAGTGTGATAGTTGTAGTTTGAATAGTTGTAACGTATGTAACACCCAAAAGTGCTAAAGCAAAAAGGGTTCGAGTATACTCACAGCGATATGGATTGAAGGGAGCGCTTTACAGCGAGTACGATTAGCCTGAATAGATTCGATAACGTAACGATGAGTGATGCGTAAAACAGTACAAGTGAGTGCGGGTAGAACGACTGATCGTGCGGATCAGTTGTCCGTGAATAGAGGTCATCCGTGCGCATGACCTATCCGTACGGATGATGATGATGTGTGCGGATGGTGATGCGTGCGGACGGTGTTCCATCCGGATAGGTCATCCGTGCGTGTGACTGTCCGTGCGGGTGGCAACCCGTGCGGACTAGTCATACGTGCGGACGACTTACCCGTACGGTTAGATTGCTCGTGTGGATAAATGTTCAAGTGGATTGTTTCTTCCTAAGATGTGTTTGTGTATGATGGCTTGTGCTTTGGAGTTTTCGTTGTAGCATTTAGAAAGCACCAAAGTGTTTCTACCTTTCAAGCCGGCCGCGCGGACGGTAGTCCGTGCGTATGGTAGTCCGTGCGGATAGCCTGTGCGCGCGGGCAGAGTCAATCCGTCCGGATAGCCCGTCCGTGCGCACGGCTTGGCCGTGCGGGTGGGGTTTGCTCGATTTTCATTTTAAGGCCTTAGTATCTCATGATCCGATGAGTAATCCTTTCAGAGGTCGTCTGTCCGGATTGCTCGTTCGTCGATACTCAAACCTCGCTTGGAAAGTGGGCCCCAAGGGTAGTCCGTGCGGGTGGCAACCCGTGCGTATGATCTGTGCGTGCGGATGGTACCCGTGCGCACAGCTTGTCCGTGCGGGTGGCTAGCCCGTGCGGGTAGCCTATCCGTGCGGACAACTGCTCTGGTTGTTCCGTTCGTCTACACTTGGTTTCTGTCGTCGTTTATCGAGACGTTCTGATTACGTGGCAACCACTTGGAGTTGTGTTCTCACCCGTGTGACTAGACCGGTTAGGAACCACCCTAATTCGGCCTGCCGGCGACTCAGAACGGTCGTCCCGGTTAACCCCGAAATCAGTTGTCTAGGGTACAACTCCAGATCTGGAACTAGGGTATTACTATTGACGAGCAAAACACTAGGACTGATCGGGTTTGTACCGGTTTTAAGGGTAAAAGAAGGAGAGAACATTAGATTTATTTCTTTCAACTCTTTTATCCTTGGAAAAGTTTAGATCTAGGTGGAATTATTGTAAAAACTTGTAGAAATCGTTTGGATCTGAAATATTCTTGGTGGAATGAGGCCAAGCATGAAGTTCTTACGAACTTCATGATGACGTCACCCATGATTACCTCAAATCCGGATGATTTCATGGTTAGAATTGAAGATTCGAAAGATAGAAATGTGTAGGATCGTGTAGTGATCAAAGATGTACAAGAATTAGTGCAAGATCTTACCTGGATTGAGAGAAATCTGAGAAAAGGTGAGGAATGCGTGTGGTTCGGACGTCACTTGCCAAAAGTGGAAAAAGTGGAGAGTGACCCGTGTATTTATAGGATGCCAAAAAGGGAAAGGATGAGCCGTGCACATGGCACGCACCCGGGTAGGCTATCCGCGCGGACTGGCCATCCGTGCGGACTGGCAATCCGTGCGGATTGGCCATCCGTGCGGATGGGCCATCCGTGCGGATGCCGCCTCCTAGGGTGAGCTCGGCGCGATGTTGATTTGGTTTCGATTTGCGAGCGATTCGATAGGGTTTCCTAAACAAATTACTTTCAGTCCCAACTACTTTTTGCTTCGGGATTCGAGTGCGGGTTCGGTAATATTCGAGTTAGACTTCGAGTTCGATTGAGTTCGCTTGATTATCACCACACAACATAAAATAAACACGCACAAGTAACACGTAAGGCACACACACACGTATAACTGACAAATAAAATACAAACTTTCGAGTTACGATTTGGTGTCGATTTGATTAGCTTGCTTGATTATCTTTATCGCATTGTTACTTCCTATCGTTCACAGTCGTAGATCGATCGAAATATGATTGGTGAGGCTTGATTATTGTAATGTACGACATTTACTCCACATAATCTAAATATAATAGAAACAATTCTACAAGTCACGTTGCGCGAATTCGGTCGTTGACTTTGACCTTGACTTTGACTTTCACTCGTGAAAACACGGGGTGTTACAGCCTCCCCTTGTTTAGGAAATTTCGTCCCGAAATTAAGCCGGAAGCTGTAACAAACTCGTGAATCACGTGTGGAGAATCGCCAAATTAACCAGGATTTATGGTTAAAATCGGCTGATTCAAAAGCCTATGAAGTCGTCTGAGAGGAATCTTTTTCAAATTATTTTGATTGCGCTGATCAAACAACAAGATTCGTACCAGATTTCATTGTATACAGATCTCAATTCGCATCAGATTCGATAAAGTTCTTCAAAATCTTTTTCTTTTTCTTTCAAAACCTTGATCATTGTAGATTCTAGTTTGAATTCGCTTCGGTTGCGATCCGACTCGTACGACGTGCGGAATCCGTGAACGTACGTGATCGAACACACAATAACATACAGATGGCGTGATTCATTTATAAAAAAATTCAATCTTTATTAGTTTCGGCGGTTTCTGTTGGCTTCCATACATATTATCATATTTCAAATTCTCTGAAATCTCTCTCGAATACTCGCCGTTCTAGTTGGACGTTGCTTCTTCGTTGAACAGCTGTGGATACTTTGCCTTCATGTCGCTTTCGAGTTCCCAAGTGAACTCCGCGCCTTGTTTGCCTTCCCACCGGACTTTCACAATGGGAATGCGTGAGCGCCTGAGTTCTTTGGTTTGGCGATCCATGATTTCGACAGGCTTTTCCACGAAGTGCAATGTTTCGTTCACTCGTAAATCGTCTAGAGGAACATGTACGGCTGGTGCGTAGATGGTCTTTCGGAGGTTTGACACGTGGAAGATCGGATGGACATTGTTAAGTTCTTTCGGTAATTCGAGTCTGTAGGCGACTTTTCCGATCCTTTCCAGAATCTTAAAAGGTCCCACATACCGAGGCGCTAGCTTCCCCTTTTTGCCAAATCGGACTACACCCCTCCAAGGTGATACCTTTAGGAGTACGTAGTCACCAATGCCATACTCGCGGTGCTTGCGCTTTTTATCGGCGAGAAGCTTCTGTCTATCTCGAGCCTTCGCTAGGTTGTCCCGAATTTGGAAGATTTTGTCTGTCGTTTCTTGTAGTAGTTCCGGACCGGTTAGTTGCGAGTGACCGATCTCGTGCCACACAATAGGCGATCGACATCTTCTTCCGTATAAGGCCTCGAAAGGTGCCATCTGGATGCTAGCCTGGTAGCTGTTGTTGTACGAGAATTCGACTAGCGGGAGGTGTTTATCCCAATTGCCACCGAAGTCTAGAACACATGAACGGAGCATGTCTTCAAGTGTACGAATCGTTCTCTCGCTCTGACCGTCAGTTTGTGGGTGGAACGCGGTACTTAGATTAAGCGTTGTTCCTAGTGCCGTTTGAAACGTTCCCCACAATCGCGAAGTGAATCGAGCATCACGGTCAGAGATGATGTCGCGAGGCGTCCCATGTCGACAAATGATCTCGTTAGTGTAGATTCGGGCTAATCGTTCCACCTTGTAGTCCTCTCGTATTGGCAGAAAGTGGGCTGATTTGGTTAAACGGTCAATGATAACCCAAATGCTGTCGTGGCCTGATGACGTGGTTGGAAGCTTGGTTACGAAGTCCATAGCTATGCTCTCCCACTTCCACATAGGGATTGGAGGTTGTTCGAGCAAGCCAGAGGGTCGTTGATGTTCGGCCTTGACCCTAGCACAGGTTAGGCATCTTCCGACGTAGAGGGCGATATCCCGTTTCATACCCAGCCACCAGTACCTATATCGAAGGTCATGGTACATTTTGTCAGCACCAGGATGAATAGAGTATCGGGATTTGTGGGCTTCGTCCATGATGATCTGTCGCAGGTTAGATCTCCTGGGAATCCAGATTTTGTCTAGAAAGTGGAATATCCCGTTTGATTTGCTCACAAGTTGGGCTCCATCGTGGTAGATTCTTTCTTTCTTCAAGGTGCGCTCGTTGAAACATGCATGCTGGGCGTCGCGAATAAGAGCTTCGAGATTGTGCTGAGCTTGAACATTTCGAGTGCTAAGCAGATAACTCCGTCTGCTAAGTGCGTCGGCAACAACATTTGCTTTGCCTGGGTGATAACGAATCTCGCAGTCGTAATCGTTGAGAAGCTCTACCCATCGGCGTTGACGCATATTTAGTTCCCTCTGATTAAAGATGTGTTGTAGGCTCCTATGATCGGTGAAGATCGTACACTTAGTACCATACAGGTAGTGTCGCCAAATCTTTAATGCAAAAACAACTGCGCCTAGCTCGAGATCGTGGGTTGTATAGTTCTTCTCGTGGATTTTGAGCTGACGGGATGCGTAAGCAATAACCTTGTCTCGTTGCATTAAGACACAACCGAGACCAAGGTTAGAAGCATCACAGTAGACAATGAAATTATCGTTTCCGTCGGGTAGCGTGAGAACAGGAGCATTGCAAAGCATGTATTTGAGGGTTCGAAAGGCAGACTCTTGTTTGGTTCCCCAGACAAAAGGCTGATCCTTATGAGTAAGAGAAGTAAGTGGTACAGCAATCTTCGAGAATCCATTGATAAATCGTCGATAATAGCCCGCCAGTCCGAGAAAGGAACGGACTTCAGTCGGGTTCTTAGGCGTAACCCAGCTTTTAACTGCTTCAATCTTCGCAGGATCGACGTGAATGCCCTGACTATTTACGATGTGACCCAGGAATTGAACCTCCCCCAACCAAAATTCGCACTTGGAGAACTTGGCGTAGAGTTGATTTCCCTGGAGTAACTCGAGAACCAAACGTAGATGTTGCGCGTGTTCGGATCTCGTTTTGGAGTAGATCACGACATCGTCGATGAACACGATGACGAAACGGTCAAGATACGGTTTACACACCCGATTCATCAGATCCATGAAAACTGCTGGTGCATTGGTTAGGCCAAAAGGCATGACAACGAATTCATAATGGCCGTAACGAGTGCGAAACGCGGTTTTGGAATGTCCTCCTCCTGTATACGCAGCTGATGATATCCGGAACGCAGGTCGATCTTCGAGAAACACGTAGCGCCCTGTAGTTGATCAAACAAATCGTCGATTCGAGGCAGAGGATAGCGATTCTTGATAGTCAACTTATTCAATTCCCGGTAATCGATGCACATCCGAAACGTCCCATCCTTCTTTTTGACGAAAAGGACTGGTGCGCCCCACGGAGAGGTGCTCGGGCGAATAAAGCCTTTTTCAAGCAATTCTTGGAGTTGAGTTGAGAGTTCGCGCATTTCGGACGGCGCAAGTCGGTAGGGAGCTCTGGCAATAGGATTTGCTCCAGGAATAAGATCAATGCGAAAATCGATATCACGCTTAGGAGGTAGTCCAGGAAGATCCTCGGGAAAGACTCGAGGAAATTCTCGAACCACTGGAACGTCCTTCACTTTCTTCTTCTCTTTCTTTTCCTTCTCCGCTGCTACGACATGAGCCAAGAAAGCCCTGTACTCCTTGCGGAGATACTTGCTGGCTTGTAGGCATGATATAAGTTTGAGACCCTTCGAAGTAGTATCTCCATAGACGCACAGTGAATCCCCGTTGGCGAGCGAAAAACGAATCCTTTTATCGAAGCATACAACTTCGGCATGGTTTTCGCGAAGAAAGTCCATGCCTATTATGACGTCAAAACTTCCTAGTTGCATTGGAATAAGATCGATCGAGAAGACGTGATTATTGAGCTCGAGTGTGCAATCGCGGATAACAGAGTTTACAGCGACGGTTCTTCCGGTAGCGACCTCAACTTCGAATGCAGAGGAGAGTCGAGAGCGCTTACGACTAAGGAGTTTCTCAAACTCGAGCGACACAAAGCAATTATCGGCTCCAGTATCAAACAAACATGAAGCATAAATACCATTCACAAGGAACGTACCATTGACCACGTTGTTGTCGGCCTGGGCTTGACGAACGTTGAGATTGAAAGTTCTGGCACGTGCGGCCTGTTGTTGCTGCGGCTGTTGCTGCTGTGGTTGCTGCTGCGGCTGCTGGGGTTCTTGTTTCACCACCCTATTTGGGCACATGTTGGCGAAATGGTTCGGGTCGCCGCATGTGAAGCATGCTCTGGCTTTGACTGCGGGTGCCGGAGGAGCTTGTTGACCCTGTGGGGCAGCGAGTAGAGCTTGATTGGCAGGAGCTTGACGAATACGGCAGTTGGCAGTGAAGTGGCCGTAGACGTTGCAATGAGCACAGAAGCGGCATTGAATAGCAGTCGGGTGATGATAGGTGCAAGTAGGGCAGAGTGCATGTGGTCCAGTATATGCACGCTTTGCAGGTGGTGCATTGGCCACAGGCACCGCCACTTGACGCTGTTGGGCAGGTACAGCCTGAACTGGTGCAGCAGTGATCGCACAGTTCTTGTTGGTGGAGTTGCTTTTCCTCTTGTTCTTTCTCTTGTTGTTTGATGGCGTGGGTTCAGCAGTTGGTGTAGCAGTGGTGGCTTGATGCAGATGCTTGGCGGTCTTATCCCATATCCCAGCTTTGACCCTTTTGTCATTGATCTCAGCGGCCAGCAGATAGGTTTCTTCGATCGTGGTAGTCTTAGCCGCTTGCACGAAATCAGCAACGCAGTCGGGCAAAGCTCGGATGTATTTCTTGATGGTCATCTCAGGGGTCTTGACCTGGTCAGGACAGATAGTGCTGAGCTGTTTGAAGCGAGCAGTGAGACCAGCATTGTCTCCATCCTTCTGATGTATGTGCCAAAATTCATCTTCAAGCTTTTGACGCTCGTGAGGAGGGCAGAATTCCTCCAGCATGACTGTCTTGAGCTCATCCCACGACAAACCGTAGGCTGCATCATTCCCTCTCTTGTTCCTCTCGGCCGTCCACCAGTCCAGAGCACGGGACTGAAAGACGCCGGTAGCGTTCAGAGTTCGAAGGTCATCAGGGCAACCACTTTGTCGCAGAGTGACCTCGATAGAGTCAAACCAGTGGAATAGAGCAGTAGGACCTCCTTCGCCTGTGAATTCTTTCGGCCCACATGACTTGAATTGTTTGAAGCTGAAAGGTCTCGCGGTAGCTTTGGGACCCTCAGTCCTTGATTCCTCGGATGACTTGCTGGCATTCTCGCAGACATCGCTCACAGCCTTTGCTACCGCTTTCGCGACGATGGAAGCAAGGCGTCTGTCCCTCTTTTCCTGACGAGAGAGTTGATGACGGGATCCAGACGACATTGTCTGCAATAGTCATCGCCATTGAACTCAACATATGTATTCGAATTCTCACCTCACACGTCTAGGACTACTAAAGCTCAGTAACACGTGCCATGTAAACGCATATAGTCACAAAATCACATAAACACATAGAGCACATAATCACAATATTCCTAAACGTGTAAGCACAATAGCAAGAAACACATGTATTCCTAGTCACTAAGGCAGTCAGAAAACAGAAACCTAGTATTCAAAGTTCGCGAGTGATCTGCAAATATTGTGTCGAGTGAGTCTTGTGTTTTAGCAGAAGCAATAGTGTCGGGTCGAAACCAATAATTCCTCAAAATGTTAACAATTAACAGAAAAATGCTTAAAACTTTCATAAAGATCGATAAATCGAAGGTAGATTGTCTGTGGCTAATAGACTTCAACTGACCAAAGTAGCTCGACTATTCGCAAGGATCCTGCACAACGACCTCCAGGACTATGCCTTTGCCTCGATTCTTGGGCGCTGGCGAAATTCCTATTGGTTAGGTTGTGTCTTCAGACCGTTGGAGTCCATCGAACTTTGGTGGAGTTTTCGTACAAAAACGGGACGAGTCGTCAAGGTTAGGGTTTCACCCCTATCTTGCAACTTCCGTCCTTGTTTTCTTAATGAAAGTGAGGAGATTATTCATCAAAATATGGATCTCACTCCTGATTTGGTATAATTCTCCTCGTTTGTGGCTAAAAACGCAAGCTGACTAGGCAACTTTAGTCGAGAGTTTGCGGTTTTCACACCTATTCTCGGCCTTATTGCCCGTTCATAGCTTGAAAATTTTTCGAGTGTAGTGATAAGAAAAGTGAGTGATAGTGGCGAAATTACACATTCGCGTGAGTTGGTCTGTTGGTTCTTAACTATAGTCTAGGTCTCTAAGACTTCGACCCGGACTAGGTCAAGTCTTGCCTAATTCCCTATAGTTATGGCTCTGATACCAATCTGTCACACCCCAACCGATGGCGGAATCATCGGGGCGCGGCACTGAGCGAAACAGATTGTCCAGAAGTTTCCATAACAACTATCATTACCATTCAATTTAAGTTAACATGTCCCATACCATGTCTCAAATAGTAAAACAAGTTATTACAGACAAGAACTAAACAAATATTCTGTTCCGACAACTCAGATTTAAACATGACGATTTATTTATTGGTTTCTAAGACTCCAGTTCCTAGCCTTGATTTCATCACAGCCCGAGAAGCATATAAACAACCTAGGCACCTGTCACATACGTTAAAATAATGTCAATACATAAAATGTAAAGGTGAGCATACAAGTTTGAT
This sequence comes from Helianthus tuberosus, assembly GCA_030545235.1. NCBI lineage: Eukaryota > Viridiplantae > Streptophyta > Magnoliopsida > Asterales > Asteraceae > Helianthus > Helianthus tuberosus. The sequence continues at coordinate 9,183 of JARYGA010011091.1, read as the reverse complement.
AATAGCATATAGAGTTCAAATTCGTTTACGCATAACCAGCACGTACACATAGTGAAATGAAGCACGTTAGTTATCGACATAGATCCATCGATACCAATGACTGCGGGTTGACTGCCCGAGGCAGTTCGCAATACATGTTTACCACTGTAATCCATGCAAGTAAAAGATCCTTAACAACCCCCGTGGAAACGGGTGCTGAGTCCAAACTATAGTACTATCGTTGCTAAGGCAGGTAGACAGCATTCCATGTGTAAACATAACAAACAAGCATTCATAAGCCACGTATAACATGCAATAATGGTTAAGCGTTAAAATAGCTTGAGTAGTGTGATAGTTGTAGTTTGAATAGTTGTAACGTATGTAACACCCAAAAGTGCTAAAGCAAAAAGGGTTCGAGTATACTCACAGCGATATGGATTGAAGGGAGCGCTTTACAGCGAGTACGATTAGCCTGAATAGATTCGATAACGTAACGATGAGTGATGCGTAAAACAGTACAAGTGAGTGCGGGTAGAACGACTGATCGTGCGGATCAGTTGTCCGTGAATAGAGGTCATCCGTGCGCATGACCTATCCGTACGGATGATGATGATGCGTGCGGATGGTGATGCGTGCGGACGGTGTTCCATCCGGATAGGTCATCCGTGCGTGTGACTGTCCGTGCGGGTGGCAACCCGTGCGGACTAGTCATACGTGCGGACGACTTACCCGTACGGTTAGATTGCTCGTGTGGATAAATGTTCAAGTGGATTGTTTCTTCCTAAGATGTGTTTGTGTATGATGGCTTGTGCTTTGGAGTTTTCGTTGTAGCATTTAGAAAGCACCAAAGTGTTTCTACCTTTCAAGCCGGCCGCGCGGACAGTAGTCCGTGCGTATGGTAGTCCGTGCGGACAGCCTGTGCGCGCGGGCAGAGTCAATCCGTCCGGATAGCCCGTCCGTGCGCACGGCTTGGCCGTGCGGGTGGGGTTTGCTCGATTTTCATTTTAAGGCCTTAGTATCTCATGATCCGATGAGTAATCCTTTCAGAGGTCGTCTGTCCGGATTGCTCGTTCGTCGATACTCAAACCTCGCTTGGAAAGTGGGCCCCAAGGGTAGTCCGTGCGGGTGGCAACCCGTGCGTATGATCTGTGCGTGCGGATGGTACCCGTGCGCACAGCTTGTCCGTGCGGGTGGCTAGCCCGTGCGGGTAGCCTATCCGTGCGGACAACTGCTCTGGTTGTTCCGTTCGTCTACACTTGGTTTCTGTCGTCGTTTATCGAGACGTTCTGATTACGTGGCAACCACTTGGAGTTGTGTTCTCACCCGTGTGACTAGACCGGTTAGGAACCACCCTAATTCGGCCTGCCGGCGACTCAGAACGGTCGTCCCGGTTAACCCCGAAATCAGTTGTCTAGGGTACAACTCCAGATCTGGAACTAGGGTATTACTATTGACGAGCAAAACACTAGGACTGATCGGGTTTGTACCGGTTTTAAGGGTAAAAGAAGGAGAGAACATTAGATTTATTTCTTTCAACTCTTTTATCCTTGGAAAAGTTTAGATCTAGGTGGAATTATTGTAAAAACTTGTAGAAATCGTTTGGATCTGAAATATTCTTGGTGGAATGAGGCCAAGCATGAAGTTCTTACGAACTTCATGATGACGTCACCCATGATTACCTCAAATCCGGATGATTTCATGGTTAGAATTGAAGATTCGAAAGATAGAAATGTGTAGGATCGTGTAGTGATCAAAGATGTACAAGAATTAGTGCAAGATCTTACCTGGATTGAGAGAAATCTGAGAAAAGGTGAGGAATGCGTGTGGTTCGGACGTCACTTGCCAAAAGTGGAAAAAGTGGAGAGTGACCCGTGTATTTATAGGATGCCAAAAAGGGAAAGGATGAGCCGTGCACATGGCACGCACCCGGGTAGGCTATCCGCGCGGACTGGCCATCCGTGCGGACTGGCAATCCGTGCGGATTGGCCATCCGTGCGGATGGGCCATCCGTGCGGATGCCGCCTCCTAGGGTGAGCTCGGCGCGATGTTGATTTGGTTTCGATTTGCGAGCGATTCGATAGGGTTTCCTAAACAAATTACTTTCAGTCCCAACTACTTTTTGCTTCGGGATTCGAGTGCGGGTTCGGTAATATTCGAGTTAGACTTCGAGTTCGATTGAGTTCGCTTGATTATCACCACACAACATAAAATAAACACGCACAAGTAACACGTAAGGCACACACACACGTATAACTGACAAATAAAATACAAACTTTCGAGTTACGATTTGGTGTCGATTTGATTAGCTTGCTTGATTATCTTTATCGCATTGTTACTTCCTATCGTTCACAGTCGTAGATCGATCGAAATATGATTGGTGAGGCTTGATTATTGTAATGTACGACATTTACTCCACATAATCTAAATATAATAGAAACAATTCTACAAGTCACGTTGCGCGAATTCGGTCGTTGACTTTGACCTTGACTTTGACTTTCACTCGTGAAAACACGGGGTGTTACAGGCAGTGTACCCACGGTGAACGTCAGTGAATGACCAAAGACTGCATTCAGTGTTGAAAAGAAAAAAAATATTCTGGGGAAAGTGCATCTAATTACGATCCAGGGTATCATTCATCTTCCACAACTTCAAACTCTGAAGAACCCGAAGAAATTCTCTGCAACATTGCCTTAAAGTCGAAAAATTCTCCTGCAATGAGCATTAATGTTGCTAAACAGCAAATGAGTTTTCTTGCATCGATTCTGGAATCATACGAAAGTCTGGTGGTTGTAAAAATTGGAAATTCTGAGCTGACAAAGGAAGATTACGACCAGATAGATCCGGAAGAGATGGAACTCATTGATCTGAGATGGTGTTTGGCTAGCTGCATTCGTAGAGCTCAGCGGTTCATGGAAATTACTGGAAGACAGACAATAGGTGGACCATCAACAAAGCTGGGCTTCGACAAATCAAAAGTGACCTGCTTCAAATGTACAGGGTCATTTTAAAAGAGAATGTAGAAACTCTTTTGTTGAAGAAACCGCTAATCCATTCCAAGACGATTTCTATCGTAAAGCGATTTATCACAGGAGCAGAGAGGAACCATCAAAGATGAAACAAATTGAAAACAACCTTGTGAAAGAGAAATCAAGAGCACTAGGAGTGATCCAAGATGATGAAGGTTTCAACTGGAATGACTTTCTTCCAGAAGAAGACTATGGATTCAACTCTGCTTTAGTGGCTGAAGTGAAACAGAGTGCTTTTGTTGATGTTGTGAAAGAGAAAACAAAGGAAGAGATTCTGAAAAAGAAAACGGAAAGAGAAAGATTTTTTGCAGATTACAGAATTGAAAAGATGCATGAAGAGTTTGAAGAAGCAAAGTTCTAAGGAAGGTAGGATAAGAAGAGAGAGTGTTATATCAATCGAAATGGAGATCCAGTCGTTCATAGACGAGAAGTGGTGTATAATGATGTGCTGGCTATTATTCCTCTGTCCGGCGAATATTATTCAAATGTCGCGAAAGATAAAAATTATCTGAAAAGGCTGGATAAGAGAATTCGAGATGTAGTGACAGCAAGTCTGAAGAAGAGAGGATGAAGAAGAATGTTGATGATTTGGTGGATGATTTGAAGAAGGTTGCTGAGGAAAAGAAAGTAGAAGATGAAAAAGAAGAAGAAGCAGCTGGTAAAGAAGATCAGAAACTAGCAGAAGTAGCTGTTACTAAAGAACAGCAGAATGAAGATGATCTGAAAAGAAAGAAGAAGCTAATGTGAAGCTGGAAAGATCGGTTGAAGTGATTGATGCTGATGATGGTGCTGAGGAACGATAGAAGAAAGAAGCAATCAGAAGCAGACAGAAGAAAAGGCCAAGGTGCCAATCACTGAGGTAAATACTTCAAGTGAATCTGAAGTCTTAAATAAAACTGTTGAACAGTGCAAGAAATGCATGGAAACCTGCAGTGCTTGTACGGAAAAAGATAAAAAATTCAGAACAAGAGATCTAGAATTTACTAAAATTGAAAAAGTTTTCAAAGAAAAATGCAAAGAAATATTAGAAAACGAAAAGATTTTGAAAGATAATGATGAAAAGCTAACACAAAGATGCAAGATTTTAGAAAAAGAAAATGAGATTTTGAAAGAAAAGTGTTCAGCAATGACAGAAGAGTGTTTGCAAAAAGAAAATTCATTTCAAGAAATAAAAAAAGAGTACGATTCAATAAAACTTGCATATCATATTACCAAAGAGTCATATGAAGACGTGAAGAGTCAAATGAAACTTGTTCAATCAAGATTGAAATATTGTTCTGAAACATCTGATACGCTTAAGCGACAGTATGAAATAAAACAACAAGTTGTAAATTCTTACATTGAAGATGTTACTAAGCTTAAACGTAAAATAGCTGATTTAGAACAAGATAACAACAAGTTACACAGTTGTCACACTTCATCATATGTTCTTGAATGCATTTTCAATCTAAAACCGGATGATAAAGATTCTGAGAAGAACAAGAAAGGAATAGGCTCAGAATATCATCAGGTTCCACCACCGTTTGAGGAAAAATTCACATTCTATGATGAAGAGAAGATGGAAAAAGCTTTCAACATGGTTGATCAATTGCCAGATAACATAGACGTAACCTAATCCAAATCTGATGATTCTAGTGATTCAGAGGTGGTAGGTAAGGTCGTTGAAAGTGTTTTGAAAGAAGAGTCTGTTGAAACAGGTAAATCTGAATCACATGAAGAAAATGAAGGTAGTTTTCATGAAGGTTATCTGAAAAACTCAAAATCTGAGAAAAAGGAGGATGATGATTCAAAAGGATTGGTTTATACCATGATTGGATCGGACAAATTATTCTCAGATAATGAAGTCCCGATTCAGAATGTGATTTCAGAAAAGATTGACAAAGTGTTCTAGTTGATTGAAATTGAAAAATCTGAGATTTCAAAGTTTGCTGGAAAGAGTAACAAATTTTTTTATAACAAACTTAGTTTCAAGAAGAAAAACATGAAGGCTGGGTTGGGTTATAAAAGGAAACAGAATTGGAAAAGAAATGAATCGCCAAACTATCAGAAAAAGATGAATTTTGTTCATGGAACAAGTTCTGAGGAAGTGAAAGAACTCCAATTTAGACGACAATCTAATGAAGAGTTCTATGCTCAGAAAAAGCAACAAAAACGGGACAAAGATGTCTCAAAGAGAACATGTTTTAAATGTGATCAAACTGGACATCTTGCACGCAAGTGTCCGAACCCAAAGCATGTTGATGTTGAAAAACAGAAATATGAGGATGTGAAACAAAGGTCAACCTGCTTTGATTCAAAACAAACTTGGAGGTACAACACAAACACGTTTGCTTCGTATCAAACATGGAAATCGAACCCGAATAGCTTCGATTCAAGCCAAACCTGGAATTCTCACACACCCAGATTTAGAACAACACAAAGTTGGAAAACAATTGTTGATGCAACAAAACCAAACCAGTTTTGGAAACTAGAAGTTGTTTTACCAAAACAAAACATTCAAAACGAGTCACGATTTTATCAAAGAAATGGTTTAAAAGGACAAACCTGGGTGGTTAAGAAACAAGTGACTTCTGTCAATGACGAAAAAGTTGAAGTCAAAGATGAAAAAGTCTTTGTACAAAATGACAAAGATTTTCCATCATTGAATGAATTTTGTATTGAAATGCCTAAGGTCAAACAGACCTGGGCTAAATTGTTCAAGTAATTGAATAGATTGAAATGTGCAGGTGCTCAAGAAAACAGAAAATTTTCAGAATGATCAAAGGAGCAGCCTGGCACAGGAGGCTGTGGAAACCTGCGTCCGAATACAGGGAGTTTGTTCGTTTCTATACATAAATAAACCATATTTCAAAAATCCTAAAAATTGAAAAATTGAAAAACCAAAATATGTTTTTATTTTGTAAAAAAAAATTGAAAAAATGAAAAAATGTGTTTTGTTTTTAAATTTTGTCAAAAAATCAAAAATTTACAAAAATACGTTGATTGAATATGTCGAAACCCTCACGGCTGAACAAACATGATTAATTTCACAAGATTGAAAAACGGTTTTCAAACTGTCAAATATCAATGTGTTGTAAATTATGGGGATACTTTATGCAAAACAGGACATGTAAAGCAGAAAATGTATGGCGAGACAAAGCTGTCTACATCGGTTATCAAATTTTCTTTAAATGTTTTGAATTTTAGGGGGGTAAAGGAGGAAATGGTAGTACATCAGTAGATAATCACAGTACGCTAAAGAAATGAAAAGTTAAATGTGATAAACGGTCTCACTGATGATATGCCAGTAGGTTTTTACACGCTTAGTAGATTGATTTCGAGATATAAACCTAAATATCAACATACTTACTTATCTCATGGGGAACATCTCTCGGATATATGGGTAACCCCCGAAATCTTGTTTGAGAGATTGCCAGAATCTGAGATACTAGGTCTTTATACTGTTTGATATCTGGGGTATTATACCTGGTCTTTTGATATTGCGGAAGCAATGGCCTAGACCTCGTATAATGCTTTACGCACTTTAAAAGCTTACCCTCTGCATAAAAATTGAAAAAAATATCGAAAGATATAAATCAATTGCAGTTGTAAAGAAGATCCCTAAGTGGGACACACCTCAAGTCGAGCCCTCATCTTTTTTATTGAAAGGTAGTTCATACCTGAGTTCTCAAGGTCTCACACTAACCTAGAGTACAGATATCATTATGGTATATTCATCTGTAAGACTGAATCTATGGAGTTTTGATACGGGAGTATATTCTGAGGTGGGACATGCGAATAAGTTAAGTCCTTAAAACACTAAATTTCGTATCTCGAATCAGTTGAAATTTGTGTGAAAATTTAAGTGGATCAGTATACTGACAATCTAAGTGAATCGTTTAGAACTTAAAGTGTTTATAGCTCAACGGTACTAGTGATTTGTCATAAACTGATATGATCCTCTAACGCGAACTCAAACAAAAATAATGTTTGTAAATATTTCTTTACTGCTCTATATTTCAGAAATAATAAAAAAAGATTTTGTTTCCATTTTATTTTCGACAACCGATGTGTGAAAGCTGAGTTTCAAAATATGGTATGCTGAACGTGTTTCTGAAAATAAAAAAAGTTCATTAATTTGAAACTTGAAGTTTTATCAAAAAATCAAAAACAGTTTGTGAAATCTCCAAGGTCATTAATTTGGACTTGGAAGATAAATTGTGAGGTTTTGGATGCTTTAAATTGTCAAATCTTATAAAGTCATTTGATAGGGGGAGTGGAGTCGGGTAATCCTGGAGAAATTCATATTGTTACATTTGTGTAATAGAGCCAGATTCTTGATTCAAAAAGATTTTAAGAACCAGGTTATCATTCCTGGGAAAACCTAAAAAGCTTTCACTGTCACATATTTGAAATGCTCCAGCTTATGCTGAGAATTAGGTTTTCAAACTTATATTGTCATATATCTTACAAATGTTTGAGAAATTGTAGATGTTAAGCCAGATTACGATCCCGATAGCCGAGTCTAAGGGGGAGTCTGAAGACGAGCTCATCGCAAGGGGGAGCTTGTAAACGGAGAATCAGGTGTCGATCCTAAATCACGAAAGCTTTACGAAAGGGGGAACCTGAAGAAAAAGAGTCTACTGATACGTGGTCGAAAACCGGTGTTCGTTTATGTTTAAGTTCATGTTTTTACTTAACTTTTAATCTCGAATAGCCTACTTTTAATGGTATTTGTGTTTTGCAAGTCTTACGAAGTTTAAGGAGCTAATCGAGAGCTTTACGGACCACCGGGACGAAAACGGAGCATCAGGACAGAAAACGGGTCAACCGGGAGCTAAACGGCGAAAACCGGACATATACTTCAGAGACCGGCGTCCCAGACGCCTAGATTAGTGTCCTAGACGCTGGTCCCCGGCGTGAATTTGGGGAAAACTTTGGTTAAGAACCCAATTTCGAGTGTGAAGCTACACACACTCCATTCTGGACTTCCAGAGGCGATTTGCAGAGATTTTTGAAGGTTCCATTTGATCTACTATCACATTCCATCATGTTTTGAAGATCAATCATAAACCATGGGTGGCTAATTTCCCCAAGATCATCCCCGGGTGAAAGATTGTGAGTTTCTAGGGTTTGTTTTTCATGTTTTTGTTTGATACAAACATTTGTTAATCTTTGATTGAAATTGTGTGAGTCATTTGTTGGTATTGCTTTGAACTCAAAATTGTTAAGTTTTCTTGCAAAATTGACGTTGAGAGATGATTGCTACCATTAAGTTGTGATTTATGCTAGGGTTTGGTTTTTGTTCTTGATTAATAAAGCATACTATTATCTCATATTGTGATGGTTATCTTGCACCGGTTGCGTATGATAGAAGATGTCTAAGATTAGGATTTCAAATTAACCAACTCAAGAAATCATTGGTGTTCATAAAATAATCAAACCATTCATGTTAAATAACTTTAGATACTTATTACTCCGAAACCCGGGCGTGATTCGTTTTCTCATATAGTATTTTTAACTAATCAATTAAGTTTTGCAATTTTAGTTAATAAACCGTTGTTTTGGATAATAGCAATCTGTCGGTTCACCCCGAGTCTTTTTAAATCAAACAAACAAAGAAAATTAGCAAGCTTCATAATTACTTTGTACATTTTTGTAAATGGTTTAAATAAATTAAACAAGTCGTGCAAGACTGACCACATGCTCTTCGTGGATACGATACTCGACTTACCCTAGCTACCTAGGTTAATTGGGTTTTTGACTGATCGGGACGACCCGGTCTGTCAAAATGGCGCCGTTGCCGGGGAGCTAGTGCGCTTAGTATTTCATTACTTGTTCGATTTTAGTGTTAGTTTTGTTTCTTGTATTTTTGTGATTTTACTTTGGGTGGTCGAGCTTGTCTGTGCAGGTGCATGTTTTGCAGGCACCATCTTTCAATATGAATTGGGTAGATGATGATCCGTGCGAGTGTTGCGGAAGAGGAGAGCATCTATTTGAGGATTGCTCTGTTTTTTACTAGAAGGTTCAAGCATACAAGGATCGGGAAGACTACCTCAGCGGATTGTACGGATATGGGAGGGCGGATTATGAAAATCTCAATGGTCCATCCTCACATTATCCATACGCTAGACCACCACCACCACCAAATCGTCAAGAATATTACCACCCCGATACGGATTACCATTACAAGCAAGAG
>JARYGA010011090.1:0-46494 GCA_030545235.1 Helianthus tuberosus | reverse complement strand
TTTTATTGTGTCAAGCAGTTGTCTAACGCTCGCTCATTGCTCCTGACAAATTAGTATTTTACACCCAACTCAAAATTACAGACCTGTTATTGTTTTAATTTTTTTAACAAAACTATGGTAGTGTTTTCGTTTAATTGGCTGTCTCGATGCATTTTTTTAGATCGTTTTATAAGTACTATGTACAAGTAACCTACATGTTATGAAACTAAGAAATTTTTGATTTAACGCCCCGTAACACGGGCGGGCATAGGTGTAATTTTTATTCCTCAAGGCATGCATGGTACATGCTCATTTATCCTGAAAAATACAATTTTGCTCCTAGTTTAAAATTATACTCTTTCTATCGTTTTAGTTTTTTTTTAGTAAAAGTATGGTAGTGTTTTTGTTTTAATTGGTTGACTCGATGTATTTTTTTTTTGAGATCGTGTTATGAGTAGCATGTACAAGTAACCGAATCACAGACATACATGTTATACGAGAGAAATATTCGGCGTATTGCCCCGCAACGCGGGCGGGACAAAAACTAGTTATATACAAATTATAATTTATCTTTATTATTCGTTTTTAAGATCTATTTTCGCCAATCTAGTTACTAGTTCCATCCATGCTTGTTAAAAATATCATATACGTCCCCTACTTATTTACATATACGATGTCTTAAAACTTTTGGGAGCCTTACAACTCGAGTCTTGTATTTTGCAATGGTACCCTGAGTCACAACTATAAATTCAATCATAAACATAGTGCCGGACCGATAGGCTTATCATTGGCGGGCAAAGGCCTAGGGCCATCAAAATATAGAGTCCTCCAATTTTTTTTTTTATATTACATGTGTATGTGTATTTCAACCAATTAAACAAACACATAATGACCCAACCAAATAAATGGTCTACACCCAAAACTTGAAAGATTATTAGCGAAATCCCTTTTTTCTTGAATCCATAAGTTACCAGGTCCATTTTTCTTGAACACAATTATCCAAACTTTGCCGATAGAGGAGAAACTATGGATAATCGATTGCTGCCGATGGTATGATTTACGATTGATCAATAACCATAAAAACAATTTTGTGATTTGATATTCGTGATTTTACGACTTGATTATGTGATTTGCTATTGTCGTTTGATATTTTTTAGGTACAAGTTTCACAAAGGCCCGGTTTTGTACTCCGCTTAGGGGCTCTAAAAACGTTGGACCGACTCTGCATAAACATATTTATGTTTTTCAACCTGTATACTTTTAGATAAAATTTAATACTAATAAAGAAATACATCTAATGCCATGTGACATTCTCTCATTTCATTTATTTCCCTCTAATGCCATATGACATTTTCTTATTTAATTCACTTATATATTAAATTAATACTATTAACGTATTAGATTAATATCTAATATTATTAATATGTAATATAATATATCTAATATATATGTATATATAGAATTGCGCTAAAATAAGAACCACCTCGAGTTGTAAGAACCGTGAGAACTTTTTGATCCGGGGCGAGGTGGACCAATTTTTTTTGTTTACAAACGTAGATGCGTGTATTATAAACACATTTGCAAAAAAAAAATGCCGTGTGTGTAGTTTTGAGCACCACAAGTTTGTGTTTACGGGTACCGTAAATTTTCCGGTTAGATTTACGGTACCCGTAAACACAAACTTGTGGTGCTCAAAACTACACACACGACATTTTTTTTTGAATTTTTTTTACAAATGTGTTTATAATACACGTAACTACGTTTTTGAAAAAAAAAATTGGTCTACCTCGCCCCGTACGGTGTAGTTCCCACGGTTCTTACAACTCGAGGTGGTTCTCATTTCAGCGGTCCCCTATATATATATATATATATATATATATAAATGATTGTTATACATTATCCCAATTTATCTTTGCATCAATTTTTTAAACTTTATTTTTAAAAGATTACATGGATTTTGTCTTTTTTTCATTAAAATATTTAAATTATAAACAGATAAACAATTAAATAAGTATTTATATTTAATTTTATATAATCCTTAACATATATTATAATTTATGATATATAATAATTAAGTTATTTCTATCTATTGTAAATGTCATTTATATAGCATCTTGAGTTTAAATTTGACCAATGGGATAAACTAACGGAACGGATTTGGTTTGCTTTAATTATTAACAATAACAAATATATAATTTGATGTAGTAATTACTAAAATCCCCTGTGCGATTCGACGGGAATTCAATTTCGATCGATATCGATTTGGTTTATTATGGTAATGACACTCTGTATAACAACCGAAAGAAAAAAAACCAAAGAAATAAAGTCGTTAAACTTCAGAGTATAAAAATTTAGTTGTCATTTAAAAAAAAATTGTTTAAACTTTAATGTTCTTGTCACACAAACACAAAAGATAAGATATATTATATTAAACTGAAATCTGTTAATGAAATCTATGCTCAATCTAATGTTTAACATTAGAAGTACTAACACATTATTCATGTTAGTGTTCTATTTCAAATTATTTATAATTCAAGTTGTCTAAATTGTAAGTTTTAACTTATGTATTTAATAATAATTAGCAATAATTATACGTTATATATTGGCCTCTTAATATATGTAAATTTATTTCAAAATTATTATATTTTTCTCTAAATTTCAAAGGAAAATCTTTGACATTTTCTTGATTATGGGTGGTTTTAAGCAATTTTGTTATAATATTTATCATCTTTAACTTGCGTAAGATATTTTATTTTTTCAACCCATGTAAGAGCATTCACATTGAAAGCTCTATTCTATATAATATATAGAAAATAATAGAGAAAACAACAAAAACACCACCACATTGGAATCTCAATAATAATAGAGAAAAATATATAGAAAGTAAAGTACAAATCTATATTTAGAGGTTTATATTCAACCCTCTATATTACTATTGTGAGTGTGTAGAAAAGAGAAAAAATAATAAAATAATTGTTTTTGAGTAAGAAATAGATAAAGATAGAGAGTTGAATGTGAGATGTTTTTAAAAAATTAACAAAATTTAGAGAAATGTGTGTTTTTATATAGATGAAATGAAGGCTCCAATGTGAATGCTATAATACATGGGTCTATAACCTAGTAAATGTAATATTTGGTTAAGGTATAGGTTAACTAAAATGTTTTGAGTATCTTTTATATTTTTTTGAACGGCTAATGACACACTACTCCTAATAATTACTAAATTATACCAAACTAGAAGTAGTAGCCGGCGCGTTGAGGCCGGTTCTACTCACTAGGCTTCGTTGTTGCGACCATCGTGCATCTTCATACCAAACTAAATCAAGAATACAGATTGTTGTTGGTATAGAATACACCAAGTTTTCACCCGCACCTGCACCTCCACCTTCTTTGACGCAAAATTTGAAGTTCGGTCTCTTTAAAGTTTAAACGATATTAGTGTGAACTAAGTTTTTGCTACTTTCTGCACAAACGAAGTTGAGAGTGGATGTTTATATAAAGTGTAGTCATTAGTCATAATAATCATTCATCTTCGTGGGCATTCAATGTCAAAATAATCTTTATATATATATACAGAAAACTTGCTCTAAGAGCGTATTATTGAGATCAAAGCAAAATTACAAATCATTATAACTTATAATCAGTTTCAAACACTTTGTCAGTTTTCATTGATAAGCTTCTATATATTTAAAAGAATAAAATATGGTACGGAACTAACCTTTACGCACCCTAAAAATACCTTACGAATTCACAGTTTGCACACTATGGTTCGGCCCCGAGCCCCCGATACGTACCCTAAGTCACTTGAGCATGGTTGTTTAGAAACCGTTAGAAGCCCCAAAACACTCCCACACAACTGCCAAAGATCCCGCCTTGCTGTTGCGCCAGTACTCACAATTCGACCCGTAACCGATCTCAAGAATGTACCTTATTGCACCTCGATGCTGTAAATTTGTTGTTCTCTAGTCATCAACACTACTATCCAATGTTAGTTCACGACCATTTGCAGCCCCGTAGTACCTCATACGCAGCTACAAACAAACCAGGACGCTGCTTGCCCCATTTACCAACATTTTCCTCCGAAACCAGCTTAAGATAGGATCCATGACAATGTTGTGTCATTCGCTGCACTTTTATGGCAGACATATGTCGCCGTTTGGCATTGTAAATTGACCACCATTACCACCCGATTCAAGCACCACACCGCTGTAACAACATACTACACCCATCGTCATGTTTTTCACCGCATCAACGCCATTTGCCGATCGTACCTTTTTTCGATTAGAATTGTGACAAATTTTTTGGCTATATAATTCAAACCTTATAGCCACATAAAAGAAATGGGGCAAAACAAAAGTCACCTGGAGCACGGAGATGAACTTTTTTGTCACACCCCGATATTTCAACCACAAACTCGGTGGGCCCGGTGGGGAGTATCGTGACGTAAGATTGGTATCGTCATAGTCAAATATACACAGAATAGCACAGCGGAAGTCTTGGAATATAAAATATTATTACAAACTCAATTGTCCGAAAATACCAAAGTAATAATTACAGACGAGCTTGTAATAATAATCCACAGGCGGATAATATATATAAAAAAGGAGTTCAACTGTCACACCCTGACTTTTGCGGAAGCGTGATTTGGTGTGACTTGCTTAATATCATTTCATTCAACCATAACAAACAACTATATGATAAAACCAAGATGTTCATCAATAGATAGTTTTCAAAATAATACAACCGTCATTGTTTAACATCAAACTAAGACATTAAGTTTAGAACACATGACTATCAAAGCTTAAAGTTCCATACTGGACTTCACAAAAGACATAACCAAACTAGGTTTCGAGCCATGTATCTTATCCAAGATAAAATACATAACCCAAACCCTTCGACCTCGGATGACACCTTTTATTAGAGACTTGACTTGTAACCTCCAACGCCCGCTAGATCCATACTTAATTTCCTGAAATACACGTAGTTTGAAAACATCAACAAAAGTTGAGCGAGTTCATGTGTGTGTTTGTGAATAAACCTTTGAAACATTTGTAAGTATGTTTGTATGTACTTGAAATCTGGTATGAAAGCAACAAGGAAAAACAGATCACCAATGGTTTGCAAGGCCATTGATATGTGTGAAGTGATGCAGGAAAACTCAAACCTAGCAAATTTGTCGATTAGACATAGTCACCACATGGTCCACTCGACGGACTCATGGGTGGGGCTCGCTACACCCAAATAGATCTGTCACTCATGTCCGTCGGTCCTACAACGAGAATTAATGGCCTTAAGCGTCATACTCACCACTCACATGATCTAGCAGTACCCTTCCTTAGCTAACCATACCATGTATAAAACGTTTGTAAACAGTTTGTAACATGTACTTCACCCCCGAAGTTATAAAACTGAAAACAGTTAAAAGAAAAAGGGGATCATGAACTCACAGTCTTGCGTCTTCAATCACCGTAACCCAAGCTTCTTCGGATAAAACACGACTACCTACAACGTACTAATGTTTATTAGACGAGCGGGCCGTGCCTTGACTTAGTGTTAATGTCTTTGAGTTACGTTTCTTCGGATCTTTGATATTATTCCAAGTTATATAATTATTTGTTAAAATAATTAATATTTTAACTTATATTATGCTTATTAAATTTTGGAATAATTATTACAACTTTATATTTTAACTTAATACTTCCCAAGTATTTATACTTGTATATCCTTCCCAAGGATGGGTGTATTTGTATTCGAATTCTTATACTTGTATATTCTTGCCATGTATTAGGGTCGTATTCTGGTGTGTATTTATACGTACGAGAATACGTATTTTTATTGTATTCATTAAGTATCCATATACTTAATTTCGTATTAACTTTTCCGGAATAATATCCTTAATAAAAGTCCACCAATATATATATATTTCCAAAATATATATTGTAATAAATATTACTTAGAAAAATTATTTATAATTTTTCTTTTGGCAAAAATATTTGTATTTTCTCATAAGTCTCAAAAAAAATATATTATATTTCCATGCCCAACTTTGAAAATATATATATAAACTCATTTTTCTCCACAAATGATATATTTCATATTTATTTGAGAGAATATATCTTTTACCTCAAAAATATTGTATTTCGTGTTTGTGTAAGAGAAAATATATATTTCTTAAAAATAATATATCTTCCAAAATTTCTAATAAAAATATATGTTCATACATGCCAAAAATAATATATTTTTCCTTTATAAAAAATATGACATCTTCTTGTAGTAATTGTGAAAATCATATTTTCATTTCCTTGGTGTCTAAAATATTATTTACCAAAATATACTTTGTGAATAAATTCCGGAATATTTTTGTAAGTCTTATTCCATAGTTCGGTTTTCACCAATATTTTGTGTAGAATGTGTATATTCATTCTTTGGAATTTTGGTAATATTTTGGATTGTGATCCTTGGTATTATAGTGAGTTATATTATTTCATGTCCTAAAATAATATAACTAATACACAAAATATACAAGTAATCACACACATGATGTCTTCTAAATATATATTTCCTAAATACATATTTAGCCACTTTTATTTATGAAAACAAACCTCCAATATTTGTATTTTTGTAACAAAAAATTATGGCAAAGTTTTTGTAACAATTTATGGTTTAAAATACACTTGTAAATACTTGTTTAGAAATATTTTTCTAAGTGTTTAGATTTTTAGAAAATTTTGCCATAGTTTCCCCTAAAAATGGAGGTTTCCATGCTTCCAAGCAGATCATTTTCTTTTGTAAAAATCATCACAATCAATACACAATCAACAATAAACAACCTTTACTTACCAATTTGCCAAAAACAAGTAATAATCAACCACGTCATGAACTTGAATATTTGTAGGAACTTACTAGTGTTATTAGTAACCCTTGTTATCCTTTAAAGTGTGATTAGTTCTTTAAAAACTTCATTTTTAAAGAATATAGATGTTTACAACTTATGGTCATCATTTCTAAAAATGTTTCTTTATGAAATTTATTTGTTACACAAGTGTTCCTACACTTGTTTAACCACCAAAAAATAAGGTTTGTTTATGTAAGAATCAAGATTTAGTAAAACTTATATTTTTAACTTGGTTTCTTTAGAAATCACCCATGAAACTTTTAGATCTACAAGATTAACAACTTACTTTGATCATGATTTTTCAAGAAAACATTATGTTCCTTCAAGTTCATGCTTTATGTGTGGATGATCTATCATCCTACAACAATTTCTATTCTCTCATCTTGCTAGATTATGTTTTTAATCATGATCTAGCAAGATCATATGATGATCTACATCATATATGTAACACCTCGCAAAAATCATGTCCAATATACTAAAGACACGTGTCATGAATTTTAAACGTGTTATAAACCCGGATTATGTTAAAAAGATATATGGTAGGATTCAAAGTGTCAACATGTTAATTATTACCTCTGAGTGACCTTTTAACATTTTTTTCAAACTTTGTAAAAATATAAATACATTCTCATGAAAATCTAATAAGGATTTCATAAGTATCCGGTTAAACTTTTGTGATGATAAATTCCACATTCAAATAAATGGGATCCTATGTGCATTTACGACAATTCTCCTTCACATGATCTTTTCACAAGATTCCAAGACCATGTTTTGCATGGCATTGCTCCCAAGTACTTTTCAGAACTGACCAAATGATCCCCTCCTGCTGATAATGACCAGAGATTCGAATTATTAAATATTGCATGGTCAAATGTAAAAGTTCTCCAAATTTTGTCTCTGATGGAAGGCTTACGAACCGCAAAGCTTTAGTCTTACGGTCCGTAAGAAGGCTTAACTGGGCGATACATTTTGAATTACGGATACGGACCGTAAGGGCTTTGGCTTACGGTCCGTAAGACCTGTAACTGGGCAGTAAAATGGACAGCTGCTGGTTACAGCCATTCCACCGCCTTTGTAACCTAGTTTTTCGATACTAGGGACTTTGCAACTGGTTTTAACAGTATAGGGACACCTGTTAACATCTGGGATCATCATAGGGACACATGCAAAGATCTTGGAGCTTTCATTTTGCTATATAAGGCCTTGTTCATTCACTTGTCATTTGCACACTTGAAATTTTGTTTCAAAACTCACTCTTTGGAGCCTACTGGAGCTCAAGGAAGTTTTCTGAAGTTCCATATTCGTGCTAAGTACCCTTGTAAGCATTCTTATCCCCCTAAGTTCAAGTTTTATTAGTTTAATGACCAAAAGTCAAAGCCATCGTAATTAAGCTTTGACTTAGTGATTAATCACTAATGGTCCAGCCATTATTCGAATTGAAAGTGGCTATGAGTTGGTAATTATGTGGGTAATAAACCCTTAAAAGGGCACCCACTGATTATCACTCTAACTTGGTCAATTGTCGGGTCAAACTTGTTATTAAAAAGTCAACATAATCTATTTTTGCAAATAAATTCATAACTGATAATGTAGAAGTTATGGAACATGTTTAAACACTAAAATAACTTGATAAATAATATAAGAACATGTTTAGGCATGTTCAACCCGACAATTATGAGTTTAGGCTCGGTTCGCAACCGAAAGTCGCAAAAGTAGACTTTTGCTTTGACTTTCAGTTCTGACCCGATTTAGCTTAGTTTAGATATGCCTTAGGGTTCCTGCAGGACCATATATGGGTTAGTATAACCCTCTGAGATTATACAACTTGGTTCCATAGAAATCCTAGTTCATTGCATTTTCCGTTAAATGCTTAAATATTGACCATTATGCCCTTTTTATATAAAAACAAGATTTTTGAAAATGTGAGAGGACATAAACCTTTATTACTGATTTATAAACATGTCCTCAAAATTTGACATCAGTTCATGGTCTAAAATGAGAGTTATGCACAATATCGTAAATGAAAGCGTTTTTATTAATTAAACGGCATTTTCAACATAAATCCTATTTTAACCTAAATTTTGACACCAAACATTTTACCCACTGATGTAATATAATATTTAGAGATTTTTGGAAATTTTTATTTCATTTTAAACTGATCATAGCATAGAGTTCTTGCATAGGCTCGGTAATTGACAATAATACCCTTTTCGCTAATGAAATGAGTTTTACACATCCTTTACATAACAAACCTTTTTCTACTGATTTTATATAATAAATAAGTTATTTTAAACTGTAAAGGCTGGTCAAAATCTCAGATTTCTTTAATCAACCCGAATATCGTCAAATACCGACTTTTATGCGATTTAGGCTCATAGTATGGTTTAAAACCATATTTGGCACTTAAGACTTATTACCTACTGATGTTATGAATAATTTTTTATACTTAAACAGTAAGTAAAAGTTTAAAACTCAGATTTCCAAATTTGACCCTTAGAACATATGTGAAATGACTAAAATGCCCATTCAGTGCATAGTTTGGTCATAAAAGATAAATTTCACATATATATGATATCCTACTAATATAACTTATTAAAATAAATATATTTACTGATTATTTTAGGCCAGAACCTCAGATTACTATTTAACCTCTTTTATAAACTTTAAAATGACCAAAATTCCCTTTCGGGGCTTAATTTGATTCTTTGGGCATAATGGAAGGTATCCTACTGATATCATAACATATTTTAAGCATATTAACTTGTGGAACCTGTTCATGACTCATTTGGTTACCCATTATGCATTTTTCGCGTTCGTTACGGTTTATGTAACTAGTTTGCATAAATTAACCGAAACGGGTCAAGCCTTATCATTTTCACTTAAAAATCCAGAATGTGTTTGGTTTACCCATATTGAACAAGTCTTCATACTTGTCGGGTCTAAATCACATTCTAATCCGGTCTTCGCTTAATCTTGCGTTTTGAACCGTAAACCTTTCATTAAAATTAACTGGTCTAAGTTTTAGCTTAAATAAGACCCGTTAGGAATTCTAATAGGTTATTAAGACCTTCGTTCCAGATTAGGAGCCCGGTAAAAGCTATCTGTACTTGCTAATTGATATACGGCTGGGATAAAAATTACATTTTTGCTCAGGTAAATACTTTTAACTTATTTTCCCTTATACGGGCTTGAGGTAAGATATTTAATAATACCGCTTGGTCGGGTATTGAATCTTTAATCGAATAATGGTTAAATCATTGAGATAACCCGTTTAATCTATTTTGTTTGTTTTAAGCCTTTAGGGGGTTAATGACCATGTCATGGATATCCTCGGCTCATTCATTGAAATGGCCACGACTTAAGCACGAGGTGTAGGCATACACCTGCCAGTGTGTATGTAAAAGATATACCCGCTTGTTGAGAATAACTCGCCGTGGGTTTATATTATGTGGTGTGTCTATTAATCTTGTTCCGGCTTCTATCCTGGATCCCGAATGTATAATAAACATATAATTCTTTTACAAGATTTTTTTTTTAAAAATAATTATCCAAAGTTATAAAAGAATATTTGTGCCTTGTGCATTTAAATCAATTTATCCTAATTGTATTTTCCAGTGTAAACTGACGTATTTTCCAAAAAGGTTAAGTGCAGGTACTAAGCGAAATGGGCTGGCTACTCCAAGTATCAAATAAAGAGTCTTGCAAGCTTTTGATACTTAAATCTATTGAACAATATTTCTTTTTATCTTTGATCCGCCTGTGGATCCATCTTACAACCCGTTTGTATAATTATTACTTTTATACTTCCGCTGTGCATTTATACTATGATTATTGACCATGATGATATCAACTACGTCATGATACTCCCCACCGGGCCCACCGGTAATACGTGGAAATATCGGGGTGTGACAGGTTGGTATCAGAGCCAACATTGAGTGAATTAAACACTAGCCTTTTGTGTTTAATCTCAATGACACAGTTTACACCTTCCTTGACTTCCGAGTCTAGTCAAACGACATAGGAACTAATCCTAATCCTATTGTTTTATTTTGTTGGTTTCTTTTTGTTTGTTTTGGCAGGAACAAGACAATGCCTCCACGATTCAGAAGAGGTGGGCGAGGAAAGGCGCCATTCACCGCTCCTAATGACCACGAGGCCGGGCCGTCACACCGGCGAACTCGTTCAGCAACCATGAGCTCTAGTCCTCAAGAAGACTGGAGAACGTATTTGGAACCCGCGAGGCGTTCTGTCTCGCTAAGTTCATCACCCTCGTACCATGACTAATGCGAACTCCACCAGAATAACGAGTCCGATCACTCGCGCCACTCCTACCTCCCGTTGCAGCGTTCGGGTTCTCACCGTGCCTTTCAGGACCCAACACCCTACTTTCAGAGCCGGTTTAATCCGGCAAACGTAAGTGAAGAACCAATGGGCCATAACCCATTTCCTGTAGCCCAGGATATAGATATGGATGAAGACCCGGATCCGAAGCCACCAACTGGGACGCCCACGCATCCCATCGAGATTTCTGACGGATCAACTTTTCATGGTTCGCCATACCGGGGCCCAGACAGCTTTGCAGAAAGGTGGGCCACATACCACTGGGAGTTTACTCCCCCTTACAACCCACCTCAACAGCAGCAACAGGATCCCTCTGAGGATTCGCGTTTCCAGGCGGTTACGCCACCACCACTGCCGCCAGAGCAGCAGCCGCCTCCCAAACCGCCGAGGCGAAGAAGATCAGGTGCACGGATGTCCGAGCGAAGAGGGGATTTTCACTTCAGCACCCCTCAACACTCCAGTGGCAGCCACTACCCGCCGTTGTATGAAGACCCACAGATGGGTGGGCCTTCGAACCCAGTTTCTGAGGTCGACTCTCCGCCAGTCGCACCACCACCACCACACATGGGTTATGATAACCCAATTCCTTCATACGCCAATGCAGCAGCGTATAACCCTATTGAGCAGCCAGCTTACCCAGGTTACAACTACTACAATGCCCCCGATGTTGACCCGTATCTCGTAGCGGCAAACTACAATGCTCTTCATCCTGAAGGACCCTTTCAAGCTTCATACCAAACAGGGTACCCAACACATGGGTATCAATACCCACCACCTCCTCAACCTCTGCAGCAGCAGCAGCCGCAGCCGCCACCGATCCAACCACCGCAGCAGCAGGAGATCCTTTAGAGGTTGAACCAGGTGGAACGTGATGTTCAGGTGGAGCGTAGAAGCCGTCGGGGTCTACTTAAGGGTTTGGCTGATTTAATCAAGGGGAAGAACAGAAGGGATTATTGAAATTCCTTATTATTTGTTTTGTAATTTTTAATTAAGTCCCTGTAAGGACTTGTATTTTCATTTTAGACCCTGCGTGGGCAAGTTATTTATGTAAAAGTCCCGTTTAGGGCATCTATGTACTTCTCTTTATTTATTTATGGAATGTTTTAATTTTAAAATTTCATTGTCATCATATGCATGAATATAAATATATGAAATAAATCAATTATCATTCTTTTTTGAAATTGATCTGCCATTGATTATTAAATGAAATCTTAAAAGTAAAAACCTAGCCCATGTGTCATTCTAAGACAGGGCCATGATGGTAGTCCCTTTTTAAGATTCAAATCCTTGTTAACATCTGAAAACATGTTAACACTCCTGGCAAATGTGATTCGATAAAATCACACAAGTCATCCCTATATTGGATTCTTCCAATTCCTTTCTCTATTTATTATTGAACATCCATTAGTGATGAAGTACCTACGGGCCACACTTATTGTCCTATAAGACAAAAAAGACAGTTGTAGTCTACGACTCCCTGTCAAGAAAATGTAAAGAACTAAGTTCAAACCTTAATGCCTTGATCTTATAAGATCATGATCTAAAATTTTAAAATTGTCCTTGTGACTAGGCCTTTTGTATGCCACCCTATTATCCTTAATAGTTTATAACTGGATAAAATATAATAAAATTTAAATGAATTAAATTAACCAATATGGTTTATAGTTACCATGGTTAGTGAATTGCCATAAATGACAATTCCATAATAGACTTCTGAATGAATCATTATTAATATTTTATGTAGCAATCAAGCTACATGGCAGAATCAGATGAGGTTAACAGTCACCCGCGGGAGAATAATGATACCACCAGAGTTAATGTAGCTGGTGCTGAACTGCAGGCATTAATAGATAATGCCGTTACTCAAGCTCTTGACAGACAGTTTAATGAATCAAGTGGTACTCGCGTCAGAACTCAGTCTGTACCACATTCAAAACCACCCTCCAAGACTCATACAGCTCGCAAGAGCGATTCTCATCATTCATCAAATCAGAGAAGTGTTCCGTCTAGACAGGTTATGCTTAATCAGGAGCCTCGGGTCAAAACCTGTTCTTATAAATACTTTGTCTCCTGTAAGCCGAGGGATTCCACAGGGGAGAAAAGAGCCATTGATTGTATGACTTGGCTCGACGAGATGGATACCGTGGTTGATATCAGTGGTTGTGCTGATAAGGATATTGTGAAGTTTGTGTCACAATCATTCAAAGGTGAAGCTCTAGCTTGATGGAGGTCGCTAATCCAAGCTACTGGGAAGATCCCGTTATACAATCTGACTTGGGATCAGTTTATTGCTCTTATCAAAGAAAATTTATGTCCTCAACATGAAGTTGAGAAAATTGAGACTGATTTCTTGACATTGGTCATGAAGAACTTAGACTGTCAGGCATACCTTACAAGTTTCAATACCATGCCTCGATTGGTTCCATACTTGGTTACCCCGGAACCAAAACGCATAGCTCGTTTTATTGGAGGTCTAGCTCCAGAAATCAAGGCAAGTGTGAAAGCATCAAGACCTACCACCTTCAGGTCAGTGGCTGATTTGGCGTTATCCCTTACTCTCGATGCGGTCAGGCAGAGATCGCTCAAGAATTCTGACGAGGGGAAAAGGAAACGTGAGGATGAGAACTCACGCCGTTCTGATAAGAAACATAAGGGGAACTCTGAGAACAAGAAGAGTTCCGGATTTAAAAAAGGATAGTCAGCAGTCGGGTGAAAAACCCAAGTGTAAAACCTGCAAGAAGCGTCATCTAGGGAAGTGCAGGTTCGAATCGAAATCCCAATCGCAGCCCAGAGCTTGTGGGATCTGCAAATCAAGTGAGCATAAAACGTTGGATTGCAAGAAGATAAAGGATGCGACTTGCTACAACTGTAACGAGAAGGGGCATATCAAGTCCAACTGCCCAAAGTATGCAAAGAAACCCGAAGAGGGTAAAAAGACCAATGCTCGGGTCTTTCAAATGAACGCTCAGGAGGCTGTTCAAGATGACAATGTGATAATAGGTACCTTTCTTATCAATGATGTTTATGCTAGAGTCTTGTTTGATTCGGGTGCAGACAAGTCTTTTGTGGATAATAAGTTTTGTAAGTTATTAAATCTGCCTGTTAAAACTCTAAGCATAAAGTATGAGGTAGAATTAGCCGATGGCTCGATAGAGATTGCTTCAACTGTGTTAGATGGAGGTTTTATATCCATTAGGAACCACTCTTTTCCACTTTCTTTGTTTCCTTTGAAATTGGCGGGGTTCGACATAGTGATAGGTATGGATTGGTTGTCTTCTAATCAAGCTCAGATTGTTTGTGATAAGAAGCAAGTGTGTTGGTGCATGAAATGTCTGTTGACTACGTCTACATTAAGTCTTAGGTCAAGATAGATCAACATAGGGTATTGAAAGTCAAAATTAGGGTTTTATGTTGAGGTTTCGCTTATGTGTCAACATATGGTTTCGCTTATAGGGTCAATAGGGGGTTTCGCTTATATGGACTGTCCATATAAGCGAAATCAGCTAGCCTATAAATACCCCATGTGTGTTTGTCATTATGTACGTTGGAGCGGAACCATCTCATGTGCTAGGCAACGAAACTCTGTCAAATTGTAATCAGAAAGCAATAAAAGAGAAGGAATTGAAAAGGAAAAGCTGTGTAACTTCATTTACGTTGATTCCGCCTTCGTATGTGAAGTTGAACTACCTTGACTGACTTTTCAGGGTCACAACACGGTCCAACAAAGTGGTTATCAAGACTCCCTATGGTGAACCGTTGACAATCCAAGGAGATACGCAGTACGGGTTACCTAAGCAAGTGTCCTTGCTTAAGACATCGAGGTGTATGAAGAAAGGCTATGTCATTTATATGGCACAGGTGACCATTGATGAACCAAAGCCCAAGATTGAAGACATCCCTGTTATTTCTGAATATCCAGATGTATTTCCTGAAGAACTACCTGGTTTACCCCCAAATAGGCAAGTGGAGTTCAGAATCGATATCATTCCTGGAGCAGCACCAATTGCAAGAGCACCTTATCGTTTGGCTCCAACTGAGATGAAAGAGTTAAGGACTCAGTTGGATGATTTGTTGGCAAAGGGTTTCATTCGACCTAGCTCGTCCCCTTGGGGAGCACCGATTCTTTTTGTGAAGAAGAAAGATGGATCAATGCGTTTATGCATTGATTATTGCGAGCTGAACAAGGTAACGATCAAGAACAGATATCCACTACCCAGGATCGATGATCTATTTGATCAGCTTCAAGGAGCAAGTTACTTCTCCAAGATTGATTTAAGGTCAGTTTACCATCAGCTAAAGGTAAGAGATGAAGATGTGCATAAGAGTGCATTCAGAACTCGTTACGGTCATTATGAGTTCTTGGTGATGCCTTTCGGGCTCACTAATGCACCAGCAGCGTTCATGGATCTCATGAATCGCGTTTGCAAGCCGTACTTGGACAAGTTTGTCATTGTCTTCATTGATGACATTCTTATCTACTCGAAGAGTCAAGCCGATCATGAAGGACATCTTTGATGTATCCCTAAACTTCTATAGCAAGAGAAGCTCTACGCCAAGTTTTCAAAATGCGAGTTTTGGCTTCGTGAAGTCCAATTTCTTGGACATATGGTGAGCGAGCGTGGTATCCAAGTGGATCCCGCTAAGATCGAAACGATTATGAATTGGCAAGAGCCTAAGACTCCTACATAGATTCGCAACTTTTTGGGTCTAGCAGGTTATTATAGATGTTTCATTGAAAACTTTTCGAGGATCGCTACACCTCTAACATCGCTAACCCGCAAGAATGTCAAGTTTGACTGGGGTCCCAAGCATCAAGAATCCTTCGATATTCTTAAACAAAAGTTAAGCAATGCGCCTGTGTTGACATTGCTATAAGGTATTGAAGAATTTGTGGTTTATTGCGACGCATCGCACACAGGTATGGGATGTGTGCTTATGCAGAAGGCCAAAGTTATTGCATATGCTTCTCGACAATTAAAGGTGCACGAGAAGAATTACGCCACCCATGATTTGGAGTTGGGTGCCGTTGTATTTGCTTTGAAGATTTGGAGACATTATTTATATGGAACAAAGTGTGTGATCTACTCCGATCACAAGAGCCTTCAATATCTGTTCAACCAGAAAGATCTTAACATGAGGCAACGCCGATGGATGGAAACATTAAATGACTATGATTGTGAAATCCGATATCATCCAGGCAAAGTGAATGTAGTCGCTGATGCTTTCAGCAGGAAGGAAAGGGTTAAGCCCATTAGGATCAACGCCAAGAGCATTGAGTTAAAGAACAGTTTGAATGAAAGATTGTTAGCCGCTCAAAAGGAAGCCGTATTGGAAGCTAACTACCCAAATGAGAAGTTAGGCGTAACTGCTGAACAGTTGTCATATGGAAAGGATGGAATTCTAAGATTAAATGGACGAATATGGGTTCCAATCTATGGAGGACTTAGGGATGTGATCCTTCAAGAAGCCCACAATTCCAAGTATTCTGTCCATCCTGGAAGGGATGTACAAGGATTAAAAGGCAAATTATTGGTGGATAGGTTTGAAGAAATCTATCGCCACTTATGTGGCTAAATGTCTGACGTGCGCTCAAGTTAAAGCCGAACACCAGAAGCCGTCAGGTTTGCTGCAACAGCCTGAACTTCCCACTTGGAAGTGGGAAATGGTAACTATGGATTTTATCACTAAGTTACCAAGGACAAAACATGGGAATGATACTATTTGGGTTATAGTAGATAGACTGACCAAGTCAGCCCACTTCATACCTATTAAGGAAACATACAGCACCGACAAGCTAGCTCAGCTGTATGTGGATGAGATTGTATCTCTCCACGGAGTGCCAGTGTATATTATCTCTGATAGGGATAAAAGATACACATCGCATTTTTGGAAAAGCTTTCAGCAATCTTTAGGCACTCGATTAAATTTCAGCACTCCATATCTCCTCAAACAGATGGTCAAAGTGAGCGTACGATTCAAACACTAGAAGATATGCTACGAGCTTGTGTTATAGATTTGGGAGGAAGTTGGGATGATCATCTTCCATTGATTGAATTTTCGTACAATAATAGCTATCATTCGAGTATTCAAGCAGCACCTTTCGAAGCTTTGTACGGAAGAAAATGTAGGACGCCAGTTTGTTGGGCGGAAGTTGGAGATGTCCAACTATCAGGACCTGATATAGTCCTGGAGACGACGGACAAGATTGTTCAGATCCATGATCGTCTCAAAGCTGCCAGGGATAGGCAGAAAAGTTACGCGGACAAAAGGCGTAAACCTCTGAAATTCGAGGTAGGAGATAAAGTGCTACTCAAAGTATCACCCTGGAAAGGGGTAATGCGCTTTGGCAAAAAGGGAAAGCTAAGCCCTAGATACATAGGACCATTCGAGATCATAGAATGTGTCGGAACTGTAGCTTACAAGTTGAATTTGCCAGAAGAGCTTCTGCAACTTAAAGAAATGTCTAGCCGATGAATCGCTAGCAATGTCGCAGAAGGACGTGCAGATAGATGAGAGCTTGAAGTTCGTTGAAAAACCTTTATCGATCGAGGATCGACAGGTTAAGAAACTTCGAAAGAAGCATGTGCCGATTGTAAAGGTAAAATGGGATGCTCGAAGAGGCCCAGAATACACATGGGAGGTTGAATCCACAATGAAACAGAAATACCCTCATTTATTTATGTAAATCTCGAGGTCGAGATTTCTTTTAAGGGGGTGAGGATGTAACACCTCGCAAAAATCATGTCCAATATAATAAAGACACGTGTCATGAATTTTAAATGTGTTATAAACCCGGATTATGTTAAAAAGATATATGGTAGGATTCAAAGTGTCAACATGTTAATTATTACCTCTAAGTGACCTTTTAACATTTTTTTCAAACTTTGTAAAAATATAAATACATTCTCATGAAAATCTAATAAGGATTTCATAAGTATCCGGTTAAACTTTTGTGATGATAAATTCCACATTCAAATAAATGGGATCCTATGTGCATTTACGACAATTCGCTTTCACATGATCTTTTCACAAGATTCCAAGACCATGTTTTTCATGGCATTGCTCCCAAGTACTTTTCAGAACTGATCAAATGGTCCCCTCCTGCTGATAATGACCAGAGATTCGAATTATGAAAGATTGCATGGTCAAATGTAAAAGTTCTCAAAATTTCGTCTCTGATGGAGGGCTTACGGACTGCAAAGCTTTAGTCTTACGGTCCGTAAGAAGGCTTAACTGGGCGATACATTTTGAATTACGGATACGGACCGTAAGGGCTTTGGCTTACGGTCCGTAAGACCTGTAACTGGGCAGTAAAATGGGCAGCTGCAGGTTACAGTCATTCCACCGCCTTTGTAACCTAGTTTTTCGATACTAGGGACTTTGCAACTGGTTTTAACAGTATAGGGACACCTGGTAACATCTGGGATCATCATAGGGACACATGCAAAGATCTTGGAGCTTCCATTTTGCTATATAGGGCCTTGTTCATTCACTTGTCATTTGCACACTCGAAATTTTGTTTCAAAACTCACTCTTTGGAGCCTCCTGGAGCTCAAGGAAGTTTTCTAAAGTTCCATATTCATGAGAAGTACCCTTGTAAGCATTCTTAGCCCCCTAAGTTCAAGTTTTATTAGTTTAATGGCCAAAAGTCAAAGCCATCGTAATTAAGCTTTGACTTAGTGATTAATCACTAATGGTCCAGCCATTATTCGAATTGAAAGTGGCTATGAGTTGGTAATTATGTGGGTAATAAACCCTTAAAAGGGCACCCACTGATTATCACTCTAAATGGGTCAATTGTCGGGTCAAACTTGTTATTAAAAAGTCATCAGAATCTATTTTTGCAAATAAATTCATAACAGATAATGTAGAAATTATGGAACATGTTTAAACACTAAAATAACTTGATAAATAATATAAGAACATGTTTAGGCATGTTCAACCCGATAATTATGAGTTTAGGCTCGGTTCGCAACCGAAAGTCGCAAAAGTAGACTTTTGCTTTGACTTTCAGTTCTGACCCGATTTAGCTTAGTTTAGATATGCCTTAGGGTTCCTGTAGAACCATATTATGGGTTAGTATAACCCTCTGAGGTTATACAACTTGGTTCCATAGAAATCCTAGTTTATTGCATGTTTTCGTTAAATGCTTAAATATTGACCATTATGCCCTTTTTATATAAAAACAAGATTTTTGAAAATGTGAGAGGACAAAAACCTTTATTACTGATTTATAAACATGTTCTCAAAATTTGACATCAGTTCATGGTCTAAAATGAGAGTTATGCACAATATCGTAAATGAAAGCGTTCATATTAATTAAACGGCATTTTCGACATAAATCCTATTTAAAACCAAATTTTGACACCAAACCTTTTACCCACTGATGTAATATAATATTTAGGGATTTTTGGAAATTTTTATTTCATTTTAAACTGATAATAACATAGAGTTCTTGCATAGGCTCGGTAATTGACAATAATACCCTTTTCGCTAATAAAATGAGTTTTACACATCCTTTACATATAAAACCTTTTTCTACTGATTTTATATAATAAATAAGTTATTTTAAACTGTAAAGGCTGGTCAAAATCTCAGATTTCTTTAATCAGCCCGAATATCGTTAAATACAAACTTTTATGCGATTTAGGCGCATAGTATGGTTTAAAACTATATTTGGCACTTAAGACTTATTACCTACTGATGTTATGAATAAATTTTTATACTTAAACAGTAAGTAAAAGTTTAAAACTCAGATTTCTAAATTTGACCCTTAGAACATGTTGGTGCATCCGTCTGTCGACATCGTCTTGTATCGAGTCTTAGTTTGTATCAGATAGATCAGGGCTCGCAAAACGAGAAAATATGTTAAAAGGCTAATTTCGCACGAAATTAGACATGTAATTTCGCACGAAATTACATGGTGATTTCGCACGAAATTGTAATTTCGTATGAAATCTAATTCCGCTTGAACAGGTTCGTGCGAAATTAGACAGCCTATAAATAGCCTTGATTTCGTTTCATTTGTAACTTTTTCTGGTTTCAGTTTCGAACTGCTGCCGAAGTGTCTACTCGCTTTATTTCTTTGTCAAATCAATCAAAAGACAATTTAAAGTGAATTGCAAGCTGAATTAACTCGATACGTTTGTTTCCGCCACTCGTATTGAGCAAAAACTCTTCTGAACGACTCGTTTGGTTGGAAAAACGATCCTACAAGTGGTATCAGAGCTCAGAAGGAAGAGTTCATTCCAATTCAGCTGCAAAATATGATTTCTACACCTTCTTTTTCAAAATTAACTTGTTTTCACGGACAAAATGACTTGAATTTCTCACATTGTATGCCCAATTGTGTTTTAACAACCCTTGAAAGTTTCAGCTCTTAAAACGGCTTAAAACCTGATCAATTTTGTCAAAAACAGCTCGAGATGATGACATCAGCAGTATTTCGCACGAAATTAGGTTCTTAATTTCGCACGAAATTATATATCTTCACTTAATTTCGCACGAAATCATCAGGGTATTTCGTACGAAATTAGCTATTTCGCACCAAATCAGTATTTCGTTTGAGAATTTCGCACGAAATAACCTATTTCGTTTGAAATTTTGTTATTTCGCACGAAATTAGTATTTTCGCTTGAACTGATTTCGTTTGAGACTGTCTTGCAGGGTAAGTTCGTTTGAACGAGCTTATTTCGTTTTAAGTGGTATTTCGTTTGGGATTGATATTTCGTTTGAAAGATTGTTTTGTGAAAATTTGTTACCGAAACATGGAAGAGGAATTTTATAATGCATTTGCTACTACCCCGGTATCTGTTACTCAGAACTTGAACATGGAAAATGAAACGGGAACTATGCAAAAACCGCCTAAGCTCATGAATATCGAGGAGTATAAAGGATGGGAGGAGCGTTTCGAAAACTGGGTTCAAGCAAATTATTTGGATGCTTGGGAATGTGTTGAAACAAAATATATTAGACCATTGAATGATTAGAAAGAAGAGATTGCTATTAAAGATCTAAGTGTTGATGATAGAAAGAAATACAAAAATGAAAAGATGATGATTAGTCTATTGCATCAAGCTGTGAAGGAAGATATTTTGGTTTTATTGCAGCATAATGGAAGTGCTTATTCAACCTGGAAAGCTTTAAAATCAAAGTTTGTTGGAAGTAAAGAAATGATCAAGAATAAAAAGTCACTTTTGAAGAAAGAATTCGATCTATTTCGTGGTTTGAAAATGGAAAGCACAAAGCAGATTATCGAAAGATATTGCAATCTGTTAGTCCAAATGAAGAGAGTGAGCATCACGAAAGATAATGAAGAGTTGATAGAAAAGTTGGCTGATGCATTGCCACATGAAACTTGGGGGCACATATCTCATGATGTTGAGAAATAAGAAAGATTTAAGCAATTTGACACTGAATAAGTTCATTGAAAAACTTGAAGCTCAGGAAATGGAACAAAGAAAGATTTCAAGAATGAAAGATTTCGATGGTGAACAAGATATCGGTCTTTACTACAAAGGAGGTATTAGTGATAAGACCAACATGTCACCAAAGGTTGAAACTGCATTCAATGCTAAGAGTTCGTCTGGAGGGTCATCTCAAGGATCAAACAACAAAACAGGATTTTCTTCATATCCATCATTTGATCCAAATTTTTCAACAACCAAGAATGGGAAGAGATTACAATGCAAATTTCTCAGAAGAGGTTGCAAAAGGTCACATGTCGTTGTTGGGAACTGTATTAGAATCATATGAAAGTTTAGTTGCAGGAAAGATCGGGAATCCTATGTTGAAAAAAGAGGATTACGATCAGATTGATGCTGAAGAGATGGAATTGATGGATATAAAGTGGTGTTTGGCAAGTGTGTTGAGGAGAGCCGGAAAGTTTAAAAAAATTACGGGAAGAGATGATTTCCGTGATGCAAATGTGTCTACTTTGGGTTTTGATAAATCTAAAGTTACTTGTTTTCGTTGAAGGGAAAAATGACATTTCAAGAGAGAGTGCACGAATCGCGAAGCAAGTGGAGCTCAAAATCCGTTCAACAACAATGATTACTATCGGAAAGCAATTTATCATCAAGTTGCTCAACATCAACAACAACCACAAACTGCTCATGGCAGGAAGGAGATTGAAGAATCATCAAAGAGAGCTTGTATGGTGAATCAAGATGATAAAAAGTCATCAAAAGGATTCAGTTGGGACAAATATGTTTCAGTTG
The DNA here is from genome assembly GCA_030545235.1 of Helianthus tuberosus. Lineage (NCBI taxonomy): Eukaryota > Viridiplantae > Streptophyta > Magnoliopsida > Asterales > Asteraceae > Helianthus > Helianthus tuberosus. The sequence goes on along the minus strand of JARYGA010011090.1, from coordinate 24,060 downwards.
ATAATAAAGCATGTCTGATAAATCAACATGATGAACAATTACCAGAAGGGTTTAGCTGGGCAAATTTCAGTTGGGATGATTATGATCCTAACAAAACTTCAAATCATAAAGCTTTTGTTGCTAGAATTGTTGAAGACAGTGATAATGATGATGATTATTATGCAAGAAGAATGGAAAAGCACTTAAGAATGTTAGAGGAGAGTGACAGTGATGATGAAAAAGCTAAAAAGAAAAAGAAGAAAGTTAAAAAACATGTTAGCAGTGACGATGAAGAAGTTCCAGTGATAAGGAAAAAGGTCAAAGACATTCCAGTTTTCACAGTTGAAGCTGAAGCTGATGCACAAAAGATTCCTGTGAAATGTGAAAACTGTGAAGCAGTGAAGAAGCAGAATAGTACTTTGATTCACAACATGAACAGATTGAAAGAATCCTATGATGTTCTTAACAAAGCAATGAATCAGTACAATCAAACAAGCAGTGAACAAGCAACAACAATGAAGACACTACAAGGAGCTTTCATGACAAAACAGAAAAGTGTTAACAATTATATTGAAAAGTGTGCTGTGCTGGAACAAAAACTGGAAAACTAGAGGATTGAAACACAGAGAATAAATAGATTGTTAAAGAGTTACTCATGTACTTCTTATGTTGTTGACAAGATTTATCCAACTGTTGAAGGCATGAAGGCATTTGATGAAGAGGAAGTATCTGAAGACAAGAGCTCTGAAAAGAAGAAGGATACTGAAGTGAAGACATCTGGTAAGAAACAAAGTGCCAGTTACAACAAGTGTCCACCCCCGCTTGAAAATGGATATTCTCCACGAAATCCAAATTCAGAAAGAGTCAAAAAAGCAACCAATTTACAATGGGAGTCTGAGTCTTCAGAAAATTTGCTAGACAACATTGATGTTACTTTCACATCGTCTGACACTGATCATGAGTCTGAATTAATAAAGAAAGTGGTCGATCAAGTGTTGGATAACGATGAAACTGAGGAGTCAGAGTCGGAGTCAAATTCAGAGTCAAAGTCAACTGTCAAAAAGGACAAACGGGTTTATAATAAAGAGTTTTTGTTATCAAAATCTAATTTGAATGATGAAAAAAATCAAAGTAGCATATACTTTGAATGATTCTGACAAATTATATTTTGATGAAGAATTTCCAATAAGAGGTGTTAAACCAGAAATGATCAAAAAGGTTTTCAAACTAACAGAAATTAATATTTCTGAAATAAAAGATATAAATCTTTCTGAAAAACCTAAAAAGTACACCTCAAGAGTGCAATAAAGAGATAACAAGAAAAAGGGTTACAGTTCTGGTTCTAGTTTTCAAAAGAAACCAAACCATAACGGTAATTTCAAAAGGAAAGGACTTGGATTTATTCCACCGAAAAATCATAAAAATGAAAAAACTTATAAACCAAAAACTGTTTTTGTTTCAGGAATATCAACTCAAGAGGAAAAGGAGCAGTTGTTTAGGAATCAATCAAACAAAGAATTCCTTGCGAAGAAGCAAGAAGAAATGGAGAAAAATGTTGCTCAACAGAAAAAGGAGACAAGAATCTGTTTTAACTGCAAAATAGTTGGTCATATTGCCAGGAATTGTCCTAAAGCAATCCAAACAAAACAGGGAGTTTTTCTTAAACAAAAAGAAAAGATGGTTGAGAGTGAACTACCAATCAAACCTTTTACAGTTTTCAAAAATTCAAAATTTGAGGTTGGTGAGTGTTCAAAAGGCTTTTACAGAAGAAGAGTGAAGCTTGACAACCAAAACTGGGTTGTTAAGAAATCTGATGATAGTTCTAGCAATGATTCTGATTCGTCAAAATCAGAGGAGCTATTTTCAGGTGATGAATCTGATTTCACAAAGTCAGAGGAGCCTCGTGTTGAGTTAAAATTGGAAACATCAGTTCCGCCAATGGATGATGTCAATTTTCCACCATTGAGGGCTGAGAATTTTAAACAAAAAGTTGGTAAAATTGAGATTTCAAATCAATTTTTCTCAGAAAAGAATGAATTTGATGTTGAAAAAGTTTTTAACCCCAAAGTGCAACATATTTTTGGTAAAATGGTTGATGGAAAGGTAAAAGGGGTGAAAGAGTTTTATGAGAAAAAAATGAAGAAACCAGGTAAAAATGTGTCATCCCAGGTTTGTGACTGGGATGGAACCTATTATGATATATAAAAATTCTGGACTTGCCGGAGCTCCCAGGTTTGTAAGAGTGGAGCAGGAATCGACATCTTTCTTGAGAAATTCACGTTTGTGATATTTCGACTTACAAGTAGTAAATCAGGGACATTAAGTTGTACTTGATTTTCTACATGTGATATTTGATGTTTAAACTTAAAATTGTTATATTTTTCAAGAGGTTGAAAATGGAAGAACAAGGTGATGAATTGAACCCCTAACCTACAAATAGTTTGTAAATTTAACAAAACTAATTTTCCGGAAAAATCATTTTGATTAAAACAAACTTAGGTGTTTTGAAATCATAATGGGAAAATAGTTTGTTGTAAAAGGGAGTTCTGATTGTTTATGCCAAGTGGATGGCGATTTGAAGCAATTCACAACTGTTGTCACTTTACCTTGTACAGTTTGTTTTCAAATTTTCTTTAAATGATTTTAAATTTTAGGGGGAGTAAGAAATTTCGGAAAATCCAGAAACATTAGAAAATTTGAAAAAGCCAAAAACATGATAAAACCAGAAAAAGGCAAAAACATGATAAATTGAAAATGAGTTTTGTTGTGAAAAAGAGGAAATGATAGTACATCAGTGGACTATCATAGCATGCTAAAGAATTGGAAAGTTAAATGTGATAAACGGTCTCACTAAAGATGTGACGATAGGCTCAGCTAGACTAGTAGATTTGCGATAACGATTCAAACATAAAGCAAAAAGCCTAAGTCTGGTGGGAAACATGGTCAAAAGCATAGTACTTAGTTTTGTCTTTCTTGATTGTGTGCCTGCTCGGTAATCGCTGATTGTCAAAAGACATAAAACTGGTTAAGTTTGTGAACTTTCACAACTTTGCTGAAAAGTCACTGTGATTGTGCATTTCATTTTGCAAAGATTTAAACTTGTTTTATTTCTTTATTTTGTTTAAGCATTGGACATCCTCTGCGTATACGTGAGTATCGACCTAGATGTTATTGCCTAAACGTTCTGCTTTATTTTCTTTTGTGTTTTGTTTAAGCTTTGGATCACCTCTGCGTATACGGGAGTATCGATCTGGTGGTTAAAGCCTAAACAGTTTCAACTTGTTTTTATTTCTTATTTTGTTTAAACATTGGACTTTCTCTGCGTATACGGAAGTATCGACCTGATTGTTAATGTTTAAACATTCTATTTTATTTTCGCACAAATCACAGTTGATGAAAGTTTAAAGGCATTACTTGAGTCAGTGTATTGCATGATGAGGGGATATGCTGAGATCGTGGGGTCCATAAGATTTAGTGCAATATAAATATACCTTAACGTATCAGTACGCATTTCGAAAGTTTTTAGATTGAGCTTAAGTGGACAACAATATCGTCAATCAACGTGAATCGTTTAGAACTTAAAATGTTTAAAGCTTAACGGTGTTGGTGATTTGTCTCAAAACTGATATGATCCTCTTACACAAACTCACAAAAATTTTGTCTGTATATATTTCTTTATTGCATTTTCTTTTAAGTTAAAAAATTCAAAAACATTTTTAGTGTGTTTTAGAATAAAGTTTGAAAAATTCAAAAAGATTTTCGACAACTGTTGTTGGAGAGCTGATTTTTCAAAATTCCGAGTGCTAAACATGATGAATAGGTTTGGGAGTGTGTTTGAAAATTTTTTACAAGTGGTCATCAGAAATCTTTAAATGTTAAATCATTCTATTTCTGATTGAGACTTCTAAATTTGTCAAAGTTTAAATTTGATAAATTTACTTTGAGGTAGAGAATGTGCAGGAATGAAGATTGACTAGAGCTAGGTTATAATTTCTGAGGATTCTGTGATTACAACGAGCCAAGTCATGATCTTGGAACAGAATTTTTCCAGACTGCGATCCCAGCTTATCGAAAGGGGAAGTCTGAAGTTGTAAGAGCCAGCCACAGATCTTGGGATAAAAGATTGTAGAGCCAAGTTCAGATCCTGATGTTTATACAAGCTGATGATGTTGATGAACTTAAGGAATCAAGAGATCTGATTAAGAGAATTAGTGAAGAGTTAGAGCCAGATCGAGATTCTAGAGGTAAAGAGAAGAGAGAGATTGAGGATACTTTACATTGTTAGATATTTCGGGAGAAGTCGAGAAGACTGATAAAGGCTGAAGATTGAATACTCGACACTGAAGACTCGTCAACATTCGAGGGGGAGTCTGTTGGTGCATCCGTCTGTCGACTTCGTCTTGTATCGAGTCTTAGTTTGTATCAGATAGATCAGGGCTCGCAAAACGAGAAAATATGTCAAAAGGCTAATTTCGCACGAAATTAGACATGTAATTTCGCACGAAATTACATGGTGATTTCGCACGAGATTGTAATTTTGTGTGAAATCTAATTCCGCTTGAACAGGTTCGTGCGAAATTAGACAGCCTATAAATAGCCTTGATTTCGTTTCATTTGTAACTTTCTCCGGTTTCATTGTCGAACTGCTGCCGAAGTGTCTACTCGCTGAATTTCTTTGTCAAATCAATCAAAAGACAGTTTAAAGTGAATTGCAAGCTAAATTAACTAGATACGTTTGTTTCCGCCACTCGTATTGAGCAAACACTCTTCTGAACGGCTCGTTTGGTCGGTAAAACGATCCTACAGAACATATGTGAAATGACCAAAATGCCCCTTGGGTGCATAGTTTGGTCATAAAAGATAAATTTCACATATATATGATATCCTACTGATATAACTTATTAAAATAAATATTTTTACTGATTATTTTAGGCCAGAACCTCAGATTACTATTTAAACTCTTTTATAAACTTTAAAATGACCAAAATACCATTTTGGGGCTTAATTTGATTCTTTGGGCATAATGGAAGGTATCCTACTGATATCATAACATATTTTAAGTATATTAACTTGTGCAGTTCATGACTCATTTGGTTACCCGTTATGCATTTTTTGCGTTCGGTACGATTTATGTAACTAGTTTGCATAAATTAACCGAAACGGGTCAAGCCTTATCATTTTCACTTCAAAATCCAGAATATGTTTGGTTTACCCATATTAAACAAGTCTTCATACTTGTCGGGTCTAAATCACATTCTAATCCGGTCTTCGCTTAATCTTGCGTTTTGAACCGTAAACCTTTCATTAAAACTAACCGGTCTAAGTTTTAGGTTAAATAAGACCCGTTAGGAATTCTATTAGGTTATTAAAACCTTCGTTCCAGATTAGGAGCCCGGTAAAAGCTATCTGTACTTGCTAATTGATATACGGCTGGGATAAAAATTACATTTTTGCTCAGGTAAATACTTTTAACTTATTTTCCCTTATACGGGCTTGGGGTACGGTATTTAATAATACCGCTTGGTCGGGTATTAAATCTTTAATCGAATAATGGTTAAATCATTGAGATAACCCGTTTAATCTGTTTTGTTTGTTTTAAGCCTTTGGGGGGTTAATGACCATGTCCTGGTTATCCTCGGCTCATTCATTGAAATGGCCACGACTTAAGCACTGGGTGTAGGCATACACCTGCCAGTGCGTATATAAAAGATATACACGCTTGTTGAGAATAACTCGCCGTGGGTTTATATTATGTGGTGTGTCTATTAATCTTGTTCCGGCTTCTATCCCAGATCCTAAATGTATAATAAACATATAATTCTTTTACAAGATTTTTTTTTAAATAATTATCCCAAGTTATAAAAGAATATTTGTGCCTTGTGCATTTAAATCAATTTTTACTTAAATATTTTCAAAGGTGTCGGTTAATTGTATTTACCAGTGTAAACTGACGTATTTTCCAAAAAGGTTAAGTGCAGGTACTAAGCGAAATGGGCTGGCTACTCCTAGTATCAAATAAAGAGTGTTGCAAGCTTTTGATACTTAAATTTGTTGAACAATATTTCTTTTTATCTTTGATCCGCCTGTGGATCCATCTTACAACCCGTTTGTAATATCTTATGTTACTTTCGAATCGGTTTGTATAATTATTACTTTTAGACTTCCGCTGTACATTTATACTGTGATTATTGACCATGATGATATAAACTACGTCACGATCTCCCCACCGGGCCCACCGGTAATACGTGGAAATATCGGGGTGTGACAATATACATGAACAATCAACAATCAATAAGCAAATCATCACATAAACAACTTAGTTTCTTCATTAAACATGCTTATGTTCAAGTTTACATATTGTGATTCTTAGTGTTCTTCAAAGTTATGAGTATGATTCTCCTTTTAACCACTTAAAATGGAAGTAAACTAGCAAGATCAAGACTCTTACCACTAGCACAAGGCTAGGGATGATCAAGTGCAGAAATGAAGTGGATAAAAGCAAACGGTGAAGGTCCTTCAACTTCCGAAAGCTCCAAGCTTCCTAACGTAGCTCCTTACACCTTAATATCACTTGGGAATGGATGGAATAGAAGTGAAAATGGAGATGTGTGGGAGGTGTGTGTGAGCCGTGAGGTGAAGGGAGGAAGGAGAAGAAGAAGTATGTTGGTGATTTGTGAAAGTTATGAAGGGTTATGGTCTCATGGTTTTAGTTATAATACTCCTACACATTTTTCTCCATTGGTTTCTATGTTCTTAAAGTTGAAACATAATCTAATTAACTAATCAAATAAAATCAAGTGGGACCCACATGTTGGGCCGATTACTAGGGGCAGGGGGGGGGGGGTAGTAGACTAGGGTAAAACTAAACTAGTTACATTAAGGTTAAAATGTAAGTATTAGTTAGGTTTCTAGTTAGTTGATATTTATATGAGGTGTTATGATGTTCGGGGATCATAACTAGCTTGGTAATGTTAAAACAGTGCTTCTAGTAAAAATTTGGTGTTTCGGGTAGTGTCCGGTTGGTTACCGGTTCGTTAAGGTGCTAAACTATGCAGTTTAGTGTGCTTTATGTACCCTTTTATGACACTTTTGATTCCCGACACTTAGGAAAGCATTCAGGATCATTTAACCATATTTCTGCATGATATTAGATTGTTTAAATGCTGATTTTTGCTGAATTTTGCTGAATTCAGCACTTTATGTGAGTTTTAGACACTTTCCGGCACTTAAACTATCACTAGAAAGGCAGTTTTGTGGTCCTCACTTTCCTACACACTATACTATTGTGGTACTTGGTTTCTGGCCCATTCTGTGTCTCAATACATTGTCTGTCTATGTGCTGAGTTTCGTCAGCATTTTCCTGATTTATCTGATAACTGTGCTAACTGTGTTTCGTGCATCCTTTGAGTCATATAAGCTCTCATGCAATAATGACATGTCATTTAAAATACGTGATGCACATGTATGTATATGGTAATGCTTAGAAAGCAGTTCAAGTAATTAATTGAAATTCAGCACAGTCATTAAGCATTAATCATTGTCTAATAATCGTACGGATGCATGCAAATTTGACAGTTGTCACATTCTCCCCCTGTTAAGAAAATTTCGTCCTCGAAATTTATACTACCTTAACTCCTTAGGGTTACCTTGTGCATGTATGGATACGAATAATACTGAGGTAGATAACCACAAAACCGAATCAAAACTTATTCGAATCAGGTGAATTCAAGGACATGTTACAACAACAAGAACCCAATGGTCAAAAGGTATGTGTTCCAGAATTTGATGTCAAAGGACACGAGATATATAGATGTATAATCTAGGGTAACTTAGTTAACAGGGGTTCAATAAAAGAGGAGTTTCGACCAATAGAATGTCAGACAATCGATCACAATTATGCAAATGAGTTTTTCAGAAACAATAGCATCCGCTATATGAACTCAAAATCAACAACTCGAATATGATAATAACATGAAAATGATCTGTCAACTTTCGAATAAATATATGGTTATGATTAGTGTGTTGACATTCTTGAATCGCAAGAATACACCGAAATGAAATACAATCGAAGCTGGTGTACCATTGTCTTAATTCATAGTTGCATTAAGAATGTTTAAAAAGACAAGTTAAGCAAAAATATGGGTAGTTGCGTGTGAAACGGTTGGCCCTGATTAGCATAAGCTACAAGTTTGTACCGACACCACAAGGTGCCGTAATGACATAATTCAATAATAGTGGTGACTGAACAAGTTCACCGTGTTTGAATTCAAATGAAAGTGTACTGAAACAATCTGAAGATTTGATTTACACAATGTCATAGAGTTTTCAATTGAATATGGAACATCAAAGGACTACTGGTTCCGATCGAAGACGAAAAAGTGGTAAATACCGCAGGGCATTCGATCGGTGATGAATGAAACATTGATAGGTACACCGGAGTATAAAAATGAATTTGTGTACCATTGTCTTAACACGCGACTGTGTTAAGACTGCTTTAACATGATAAACAAAATGGATTTAGAGCAAGTCAATAAATAAACAATTAAATCCGTGTTTGAGATGTGTGAATGAGATTAGCGCAAGCTTCAACTTAGTGAACGCATCACCACAAGGTGTCAAATTAATGCACGATTTACTGGAGTCGTAGACCAAACAAGTCTACTACGACTCGGAAACAAAAGAGCATTTGTAAGAATAAACTTGAATATAATGCCCTCATTACATCATATGGTGTTTTGATTTGAATATGCGAAATGGACAAGTTCAAGCAATTGAACTTAGCTTCAGCGTAATCCGATAATAAATACATGTATCGACAAAGGAATTTCGGCATGGTTACCAAGATAAACCATGTATGTGACTTGAAAGAAAAGAGGTTTCAAGAAAGGAGCCAACAATTACAATAATGCAGGCCATTCGAATCACAAATCAATGATTAGCTTTAGCAAACAATATTTGAACTTTGATAAAGCGCTTATTCGAAACGAAATCTCATGCATAACAGATGGTGCATGCGTAACATATGAATTTCCAAGAAATGAAGCAATGAGTTTTCATTATAATGAAGAAATGATCAAGTATCGAGACAAAGGGGTGTTTGCTTTAATGATGAAAATTTGTTGTGATGCAACTACCATTAAAAGGAGTAGAGATGTAAAAATCTACTGCTAGATGCAAAAGTGGAAATTTCAATAAAAGGAATTTTTTACTTTATCCGTTCGGTTAACTGAAATAGCATACATGTCAGAGGAATGAGGTTTGCTTGAGCTAACGGACGTAGTTCCTAAGTGATAACCTTTAATGGGCTTTGACCTTGGTTCCCGAAGGTCCTAAGTACATATCTCCTAGATTCTCAAAGTCTTGCATTCTGTGTATAACTGTTTTGCGTACCACATAGAAAACACAACATTAACGTATATTTTAAACAAATTGTTGACTCACTGTGTCTCGGTATCGTGGGGTAACCTGATCGGAGATCGATCTTGGCATAGTTGGATCCTTGTAGTTGGTCGAATAAATCATTAATCCTCGGCAGGGATACCGAGTTTAGTTTCTGGTAATCGATGCTTATATGAAAACTACCGTCCTTCTTCTTGGACGACAACCCTGTAGCTTCCCAAGGCTAGAAGCTTGCTCTGATAACTCCCTCTCTAGCCACTCCTGAAGCTGCGCTGACAACTCTTGCATCTCTGAAGGTGTAAGTCGCTAAGGTGTCTTAGCTACAGGTGTGACACTTGGAACCTAGTTAATGTGGAACTCGACTTGTCATTGAGAAGGTAATCCTGTCAAGTCTTCGGGGAAGACTTCAAGATATTCCCTCATCAGAGATATCTTCGAGTTTAGGTTCTTCATCTTCTTTGTCCATGACATGAGCCAAGAAGGTAATACACCCTTTACGCAAAAACTTCCGTGCCTTCAAGCAACTAATAATTCGCAGAGGCGTATCCTGCTTCTCCTCATGATTCACGATCGTCTCTTCCCTCGCCATCGGGCTGCGGAAAATCTTTTCATAACACACGATCTCAGCTCGGTTACTCGACAACTAATCCATTCCAACTACGACATCGAAGCTTTCCAGCTCAACTGACAGAAGATCAAGCGTAAACACACGCTCTCCAAGCTCTATCACACAGCCTCAAATCACTTCACTAGCTTCCACTAGCTCCTCATTAGCTAGCTCTATCAAATATGGGATACCTAACTTACTTGCTACTAAACCAAGGATACTTTTAAACTCTAGAGATGCGAAGCTAAAATCGGCAATAGTATCAAGCAGTGTAGATGCATAACGTTGACTAATATGGGATGTACCGGTAACCTCGTTTGGATTCCCTAGCTCCGCTGTTGAGCTTTCATCCACGTGCCTGAGTGTTTTTAGGGCAGTATTTTCTTAAATGCTTTTTACTTCCACAGTTAAAACAACCTTGAGCACGTTTTTGCTTGTCACTCATCCTGCCTTGATAGTCGTTGTTGTCGTTGCTTCCTTCGTGATTCTTGCTGCCATCTTGGCCTTCATTTCCACGTTCAGTACCATGCCTACAAGTCTCATTGACATGCCCCCTCTTGCCACAGTTATCACATTTTCCATATTTACATCGCCTGACATGATAACGTAGACAATTGTCGCACTTAGGTAGGATACCTATGTACTCTTTTCCCTTTTTGGCCTTCTTCTTGTTACTCGCCCGAGTATCCATCTTGAAATTTGCGAACTTCCTCTTGTTATCTCCAGATGGCTCCACAGGAGTCTCCTTTTTCTCCTCCGAGGTGGAAAATTTTCCCAGTCTAACCGTTTCTTCAGTGAGTGCCACACTTAAGTCGATAGCATCGGTAATCGTCGGAGGTTTAGATGTTGTCACCATGCTTAGAATCAGAGATGCCAATCCCCAGATGAAGCGTTCGATCTTCTTAAATTCTGGTTCCACTAGATGTGGAGCAACTTGTGATAAATCGTGAAATCTCTTCACATACTCGGCTATCTTTGGACCTTCCATTTTCAAGTTCCAGAATTCAGTTTCCAGCTTCTGGACTTCTGCTCTCGAGCAATATCTCTTACGCATCAGCTCTTTCAGTTCATCCCACGTCAAAGCATACGCAGCAGTCTCGCCCAACGTCTGAACCTGAAGGTTCCACCATGACAGAGCCCCATCTTGAAACAGTCCAGATATGTACGTGACCTGATGCTCTGGGGCGCATTTGCTCAAAAGCAAAACAGAATCCGTCTTCTCAACCCAGCGCACGAAGGCTATGGCACCCCTAGTGCCGTTGAAATCCCAGGGATTGCAGCTCAAGAACTGCTTGTAGGTGCAGTCTGCGAGATAAGCAACATCATTCACATAAGGCATGAGCAATGCACACTTGTAAATGTCCGAACGTTTTGTAATGTGTCTTAAGTGACTAAACATTACCGTTGGGTGGGTTATTTCCTGAGGTACCTCCGCTGCGTTCGGAGCAAAGGGCCTCGTGCTGTGCAATGATCTGTGAGATGCGCTCTTGTAATTTGCCTCTGTCGTCGGCAGAGGGTTGTTGGTATCGATGTTACCTTGAATCGACATCTTCTAAGAAGAAGATCGGCTAGGTCAGGTCTTATTAAGGACACAAGCACATAAGTCTCTACTTAACGAATAAGACATAGGAGGTGCGTATACATATGTATATAAGCAATCGTCACAGCAAGCAATCATATAACATCACAATTATAGCACAAACATGTAGATGGGAACATATTTAATGAGAACATAACGAGTAAGCACGTAGCATCATAATTATAGCACACACATGCAGATCAACAACGTGCTTAGTGAGGACATGGTGACTGAGATTTCATTAGTCATTGACCACAAAGTATTGTTACATGTTTAATGGGGGATATGACATTTGGGCTTTCATTATTTACCGACCACAATCACATTGTCTACAAATTGTATCACATCAAAAGGGACACAGGGTCACCCTACCCTTGTCCAATAAGTCTTTCAATGTACCAAAATCACGTGGTCAAAAGTGGTCTTCAAAAGTCTCCACAATCTCAGCTTATTAGTAGTGTCTTTACCCATAAGTAATGCAATCCGCATAAAACCAGAAACCAACTATACTAGTGACTGAGAAGAAATCAGACTGCTAACATGTGCGAGCTCCTCCTAGAGCTTGTATACACGTCGAAGTAATTAACTGATCTGTTGCTCGATAGTACAGAAACAAGCATCAAAACCTAGGAAAGGTGTAATAGCAGCAGGTGAGAGTGCAAAAGGAGACGGTGATGAATGTGGAGGATCAAAGTTTACTGGCATAGACAGGGTGGAGGACTTGGTGTCAGCTCAAACTTCAAAACTTTGCGACTCAAAACCTTAAACTATAGTTGATGTGACAGCAGAAACTCATCCCGTGTGTAGCTTCCATGATGTGAGGAATGGTAGGTGTCTGAAATCAGCATAGTGTATGGTAGGAACCATCGGAATGGCTCGTCCAGTGGCGGAGAAATGAAAGGAGCAAACGATGAAGCCTGAGGGATGTGAGGAAAAGCTGCTGAAGTAAGGGATCGTCGTGCGGGTGCTGACCAGAAGTACCTTCCCCTGGACGGGGTGCAGGGATGTCCTGATGGAAAAGCAATCGGCAAATCAGTGCGATGGACATTGGTTTCTACAGGAGGGAGAGGAGCAACAACAGCGGGTGCATGTGGGGGAAATAAATGGCTTGGCAAAAGGATGGTCAACAGGTGCAGGAACTGGGTCAGGTATAATGGGTGTAATGTCTGGTAAACCAAAAGAAACATGGTCAGGATCAGGAATCGGCTCAAGATCACTAGGCGCAACATCAGGCTGACCCAAAATGAACAGAAGCTAGCTCAGGAGCAGGCTCTGGGTCATGTGGAGGTGTGGGATCTCGAGAAGGTGATAGTGCGGTAGCCATAGCAGCGTCGTCATCTAACTTAGTAGCAAAAAGCTGCAGTCCGGCCGTATGTAAAGCTGCAGATGTCACAGACTCAAAAGAGTCTGAAACCGAGTGCAAACTAGTTATTAGAGGATAACTCAATAGCAGAGATCTCAAGAAGTGGAATAGCAATAATGTTCTCGTCTAACTTTCCATCACCATGGGCGTCATCAGGAGGACCATCAACAAACAAATCAACGTCATCATCAAGCTAATCGTCGAAAGGCAGATCCTCGGGAGGAATGACCACGAGAGGTATGACATCGAGGATCAGAGCCACGATGTGCTCGCCATCGGGGTGACCAATGATAAGGTGGTCATGGACTAGAACAAGAATGACAAAAGGATCCTCGTTAGGGAAGCCATCAGCAAGGGTAAATCATCATCAAAGTCTGGTAGCGCGAACGGTTGGAAGTCGTCCTCGTCCTCGGACAACATGTCAGGATCACTCTCAGTGTCTGACATATATATTTCTGGCGCAGGTGCAATCTCATTATCTGTAACGGTGGCCATAGGGTCTTCAACGTTGGACAACTCGCTCTCTGGAGGAGATGACATGTGTGCCGGTACATAATAATCATAGCATGTATATCTATAGTAATCACTAGCACCAAGTGTATTGCAAGCAAAGACAACTCATCATGTAATCATATATTCACATTTATCCTTCCTAAAACTTTCTATCTTTCCCAGTCTCCCAGACAAAACCACCTAGTCTCCCAGACTAGACCACCTAGTCTCCCAGACTAAACCACCTAGTCTTCCGGACTAAACCACCTAGTCTCCCGGACTAAACTGCCTAGTCTCCCAGACTAGACCACCTAGTCTCCCAGACTAGACCAACCAGTCTCCCAGACTGAACCACCCAGTCTCTCAGACTGAACCACCCAGTCTCTCATACTGAACCACCTAGTCTCTCAGACTGAACCACCCAGTCTCTCAGACTGAACCAACAAAGTAACTGTGCATTGTGTTTCTTGTCTTTTTATTTGTAAAAATGTTTGTTTTCCCTGGATTTGGGTGTTTCGTGTATGCAATGAAAACATGTTGTAAAAATACTTTCATGAGAGCCCTAATGATTGTAGTCTAGACTCGAGAAAGAATCCTAGTTCGCTACAATCGAAGCTCTGATACCAAACTGTCACAACCTGACTTTTGCGGAAGCGTGATTTGGTGTGACTTGCTAAATATCATTGCATTCAACCATAACAAACAACTATACGATAAAACCAAGATGTTCATCCATAGATAGTTTTCAAAATAATACAACCGTCATTGTTTAACATCAAACTAAGACTTTAAGTTTAGAACACATGACTACCAAAGCTTAAAGTTCCATACTGTACTTCAGAAAAGACATAACCAAACTAGGTTTCGAGCCATGTATCTTATCCAAGATAAAATACATAACCCAAACCCTTCGACCTCGGATGACACCTTTTATTAGAGACTTGACTTGTAACCTCCAACGCCCACCAGATCCATACTTAATTTCCTGAAATACATGTAGTTTGAAAACATCAACAAAAGTTGAGCGAGTTCATGTGTGTGTTTGTGAATAAACCTTTGAAACATTTGTAAGTATGTTTGTATGTACTTGAAATCCAGTATGAAAGCAACAAGGAAAAACAGATCACCAATGGTTTGCAAGGCCATTGATATGTGTGAAGTGATGCAGGAAAACTCAAACCTAGCAAATTTGTCGATTAGACATAGTCACCACATGGTCCACTCGACGGACTCATGGGTGGGGCTCGCTACACCCAAATAGATCTATCACTCATGTCCCTCGGTCCTACAACGAGGATTAATGGCCTTAAGCGTCATACCCACCACTCACATGATCTAGCAGTACCCTTCCTTAGCTAACCATACCATGTATAAAACGTTTGTAAACAGTTTGTAACATGTACTTCACCCCCGAAGTTATAAAACTGATAACAATTAAAAGAAAAGGGGGATCATGAACTCACAGTCTTGCGTCTTCAATCACCGTAACTCAAGCTTCTTCGGATAAAACACGACTACCTACAACGTACTAATGTCTATTAGACGAGCGGGCCGTGCCTTGACTTAGTGTTAATGTCTTTGAGTTACGTTTCTTCGGATCTTCGATATTATTCCAAGTTATATAATTATTTGTTAAAATAATTAATATCTTAACTTAAATTATGCTTATTAAATTTTGGAATAATTATTACAACTTTATATTTTAACTTAATACTTCCCAAGTATTTATACTTGGATATCCTTCCCAAGGATGGGTGTATTTGTATTCGAATTCTTATACTTGTATATTTTTGCCATGTATTAGGGTCGTATTCCGGTGTGTATTTATACGTACGAGAATACTTATTTTTATTGTATTCATTAAGTATCCATATACTTAATTTCGTATTAACTTTTCCGGAATAATATCCTTAATAAAAGTCCACCAATATATATATTTCCAAAATATATATTGTAATAAATATTACTTAGAGAAATTATTTATAATTTTTCTTTTGGCAAAAATATTTGTATTTTCTCATAAGTCTAAAAAAATATATTATATTTTCATGCCCAACTTTGAAAATATCTATATAAACTCATTTTTCTCAACAAATGATATATTTCATATTTATTTGAGAGAATATATCTTTTACCTCAAAAATATTGTATTTCGTGTTTGTGTAAGAGAAAATATATAATTCTTAAAAATAATATATCTTCCAAAATTTCCAAGAAAAATATATGTTCATACATGCCAAAAATAATATATTTTTCCTTTATAAAAAATATGACATCTTCTTGTAGTAATTGTGAAAATCATATTTTCATTTCCTTGGTGTCCAAAATATTATTTACCAAAATATACTTTGTGAATAAATTCCGGAATATTTTTGTAAGTCTTATTCCATAGTTCGGTTTTCACCAATATTTTGTGTAGAATGTGTATATTCATTCTTTGGAATTTTGGTAATATTTTGGATTGTGATCCTTGGTATTTTAGTGAGTTATATTATTTCATGTCCTAAAATAATATAACTAATACACAAAATATAAAAGTAATCACATACATGGTGTCTTCTAAATATATATTTCCTAAATACATATTTAGCCACTTTTATTTATGAAAACCAACCTCCAATATTTGTATTTTTGTAACAAAAAATTATGGCAAAGTTTTTGTAACAATTTATTGTTTAAAATACACTTGTAAATAGTTGTTTAGAAATATTTTTCTAAGTGTTTAGATTTTTAGAAAATTTTGCCATAGTTTCCCCTAAAAATGGAGGTTTCCATGCTTCCAAACATATCATTTTCTGTTGTAAAAATCATCACAATCAATCCACAATCAACAATAAACAACCTTTACTTACCAATTTGCCAAAAACAAGTAATAATCAACCACTTCATGAACTTGAATATTTGTAAAAATTTGTAGGAACTTACTAGTGTTATTAGTAAGCCTTGTTATCCTTTAAAGTGTGATTAGTTCTTTAAAAACTTCATTTTAAAAAAATATAGATGTTTACAACTTATGGTCATCATTTCTAAAAATGTTTCTTTATGAAATTTCTTTGTTACACAAGTGTTCCTACACTTGTTTAACCACCAAAAATAAGGTTTGTTTATGTAAGAATCAAGATTTAGTAAAACTTATATTTTTTAACTTGGTTTCTTTAGAAATCACCCATGAAACTTTTAGATCTACAAGATTAACAACTTACTTTGATCATGATTTTTCAAGAAAACATTATGTTCCTTCAAGTTCATGCTTTATGTGTGGATGATCTATCATCCTACACCAATTTCTATTCTCTCATCTTGCTAGATTATGTTTTTAATCATGATCTAGCAAGATCATATGATGATCTACATCATATACATGAACAATCAACAATCAATAAGAAAATAATCACATAAACAACTTAGTTTCTTCATTAAACATGCTTATGTTCAAGTTTACATATTGTGATTCTTAGTGTTCTTCAAAGTTATGAGTATGATTCTTCTTTTAACCACTTAAAGTGGAAGTAAACTGGCAAGATCAAGACTCTTACCACTAGCACAAGGCTAGGGATGATCAAGTGTAGAAATGAAGTGGATAAAAGCAAATGGTGAAGGTCCTTCAACTTCCGAAAGCTCCAAGCTTCCTAACTTAGCTCCTTACACCTTAATATCACTTGGGAATGGATGGAATAGAAGTGAAAATGGAGATGTGTGGGATGTGTGTGTGAGCCGTGAGGTGAAGGGAGGAAGGAGAAGAAGAAGTATGTTGGTGATTTGTGAAAGTTATGAAGGGTTATGGTCTCATGGTTTTATTTATAATACTCCTACACATCTTTCTCCATTGGTTTCTATGTTCTTAAAGTTGAAACATAATCTAATTAACTAATCAAATAAAATCAAGTGGGACCCACATGTTTGGCCGATTACTAGGTAGGGGGGGGGGTAGTAGACTAGGGTAAAACTAAACTAGTTACACTAAGGTTAAAATGTAAGTATTAGTTAGGTTTCTAGTTAGTTGATATTTATATGAGGTGTGCTGATGTTCGGGGATCATAACTAGCTTGGTAATGTTAAAACAGCGCTTCTAGTAAAAATTTGGTGTTTCGGGTAGTGTCCGGTTGTTCGGTTGGTTACCGGTTCGTTAAGGTGCTAAACTATGCAGTTTAGTGTGCTTTATGTACCCTTTTATGACACTTTTGATTCCCGACACTTAGGAAAGCATTCAGGACCATTTAACCATATTTCTGCATGTTATTAGATTGTTTAAATGCTGATTTTTGCTGTATTTTGCTAAATTCAGCACTTTATGTGAGTTTTAGACACTTTCCGGCACTTAAACTATCACTAGAAAGGCAGTTTTGTGATCCTCACTTTCCTACACACTATACTATTGTGGTACTTGGTTTCTGGCTCAATTTGTGTCTCAATACATTGTCTATCTATGTGCTGAGTTTCGTCAGCATTTTCCTGATTTATCTGATAACTGTGCTAACTGTGTTTCATGCATCCTTTGAGTCATATAAGCTCTCATGCAATAATGACATGTCATTTAAAATACGTGATGCACATGTATGTATATGGTAATGATTAGAAAGCAGTTCAAGTAATTAATTGAAATTCAGCACAGTCATTAAGCATTAATCATTGTCTAATAATCGTACGGATGCATGCAAATTTGACAGTTGTCACATCAACAGACTAATAGAGTTATGTAAAGGCATTGCAAATTCCGCTTCTAGCATTACCGAGCAGCTTCCAGCCTATTTACGTATTTGTACATGTAACTTAGTCTTTTGAAAAATACGTTAGTTTTCACTGGTTGAAAACATTTTCCAAAATTTTTTTCATGTACACAATGGTACATATAGTTTTCATAAATAACTAGGGACAAACTATGTCTTACGTTATCAGTTTTACAACACTTGACAATACATATGGGGCCCAGAAGCTATGCCGAGACATGATTAATCGACACACTACTTATTCCCTTATTGAGAATACCCATATTGGGTAATAAAATTATTTTAATAAGCATTAGCATTAGCATCTGTCAGGTGTATGCCTATACCCCGCGCTTAGGTCGTGGCCACTTACAATTAAATGAGCCGAGGATATCCAGGACACGGTCGTATTAACCCCCAATGTTTAAGTCAAGCAATACGAATTAAAACGGGTTATTTAATTTCCCGACACCTTGGTCTTCGAATCCCATACCCGACCATGCCGTAATAATTTACCGTATCCCAAACCCGTATAGGAAAAAATAGGTTAAGAGTATTTACCTGAGCTAAGACTTGATATAAATGCAAGGTTTATAATAACTCAGCCGTATTCAATTAAGTAAGCATAGGTAACAATTTACCGAAAGGCTCTAGTCTAGAATGATGGTATAAATAAACAATTAGAATGTTAACGGGTCTTATTCAAGTCATAGACTTAGACCGGTTAACTTATAATATTGAAAACGATACGATACGCTTGATTAAGCGATAACCGGAATAGAATGTAGTTTAAACCCAATAAGTACTAGGACTTGTATAATATGGGTAAACAATTAACATTCTGGAAAATGAGATAAAAATGATAAGGTTAAACCCGTTTTGGTAACTTACGCAAACTAGTTACATAAGTCTAACCGTACGCGTAAAAGCGATATCAGGTAACTGGATGAGTTATGAACAAGTTCTATATGCCAATATACTTTAAACAAGTTATAATATCAGTTAGGATATCAACTTGTATGCCTGTTAAGGTTTTAAAATCAAATTATGCCTCATAAGGGCGTTTTGGTCATTTAGCGACGTATAAAAGGAACTTGCATATAATCTGATGTTGCGACCATAAACCTTCTGTGAAAACACTTTATTTATGACATAATATCAGTAGGATATCAAAAATATGTGTGTTTTATAATTTAAGACCAAACTATACACCGTAGGGGCATTTTGGTCATTTCACACATAGTTTAAAAGCTTATTTGGGATTCTGAGTTTATATGTCACACCCTGATATTTCCACGTATTACCGGTGGGCCCGGTGGGGAGTATCATGACGTAGTTGATATCATCATAGTCAATTAATCACAGTTTAATGCACAGCGGAAGTCTAAAAGTAATTATACAAACCGTGTTGAAAGTATAATAAAATATTACACAACGAATTGTAAGTGGATCCACAGGCGGATCTAAAACAGAAAGAAATATTGTTCAACAGAATCAAAAGCTTGCAAGACTCTTTATTTAATACTCAGGAGTTCCAGCCCATTACGCGTAGTACCTACACTTAGTCTTTTTGAAAAATACGTCAGTTTACACTTGTAAATACAATTAACCGACTCTTTTGAAAAACATTTATAAAATTGATTTGGATGCATAAGGCAAAATATCTTTTATAACTTGGGACAATTATTTAAAAATAATCTTGTATACAGATTTATATATTTGTCGTCCATTCAGGGCCCGGTTAGAAGAGCCGAGACAAGATTAATAGACACACCACTAATATAATCCCACCGCAAGTTATCCCCAACGAGTGGTTATATCTTTTACATACGCAACTGTCAGGTGTATGCCTACACCCCGTGCTTAAGTCGTGGCCATTTCAAATGAATAAGCCGAGGATATCCAGGACACGGTCATTAACCCCCAAAGGCTTTGCATCAAACAAAACAGATTAAAACGGGTTATGCAATTTATTAACCACAATCTGATTAAATGATTTCATACCCGACCAAGCGGTATTATTATAATACCGTATCCCAAGCCTTGTATAACGGAAAATAAGTTAAAAGTATTTACCTGAGCTAAAAGTAATTTTTATTCTCAGCCGTATATCAATCAGTAAGTACAAGTAGCTTTTACTGGGCTCCTAATCTGGAATGAAGGTTTTAATAACCTATTAGATTCCTAACGGGTCTTATATAAGTCTTAACTTAGACCGGTTAGTTTTAATGAAAGGTTTATGGTTCAAAATGCAAGATTAAGCGAAGACCAGATTAGAATGTGATTTAGATCCAACAAGTATGAAGACTTGTATAAAATGGGTTAACTAAATACATTCTGGATTTTGAAGTAAAAATGATAAGGTTTGACCTGTTTCGGTTAATTTATGCAAACTAGTTACATAAACCGTACCGAACGCATATATGCACAACGGGTAACCGAATGAGTCATGTACAAGTTCCACAAGTTAATATGCTTTAAATATGATATGATATCAGTAGGATATCTCCCGTTATGCCCAAACGAATTTAAAACCAATTTAAGCCCCGTAAGGGTATTTTGGTCATTTTAGTGTTTATAAAAGAGGTTAAATATTAAACTGAGGTTCTGGTCTAAAAATATCAGTAAAAACATTTATTTTAACAAGTTACATCAGTAAGATATAATACATATGTGAAATTTATCATTTATGGCCAAACTATGCACTGTAGGGGCATTTTGGTCATTTCACATATGCTTTAAGGGTCAAATTTGGAAGTCTGAGTTTAAGACTTGATCTTACTGTTAAAGTATAATTTTTTTTAACATCAGTAGGTAACAAGTCCTAGCTGCAAAATATGGTTTTAAACCATACTTTGCGCCTATTTCGCATAAAAGTCGGTATTTGACGATATTCGAGTTGTTTAAGGAAACCTGAGATTTTTATCAGTCTTAATTGCTCAAAATATTTTATTTAATATATAAAATCTGTGGAAAAAGGTTTGACATGTAAATGACGTGTAAAACTCATTTTATTAGTGAAAAGGGCATTATCGTCAATTACCGAGTCCATGCAAGAACTCTATGTCATGATCAGTTTAAAATTTAACCAAAATTTCCAAAAATCCCTAAATATTATATTATAATAGTGGGTAGAAATTTTGGTGCCAAAATTTGGGTTTAAATATGATTTATGCCAAAAATTCTATTTAATTAACAAAAAGCTTTTGTTTTACGATATCGTGCATAACTCTCAATTCAGACTAGATTCGGATGTCAAATTTTTAGGACATACTAATATATCAGTAATAAAGGTTTTTGTCCTCTCACATTTTCAAAAATCTCGTTTTAATATCAAAAGGGCATAACGGTCAACTTTTAAGCATTTAACGGAAACATGCAATGAACTAGGATTTCTATGGAACCATGTTGTATAACCTCAGAGGGTTATACTAACATATAATATGGTCCTAAAGGAACTCTAAGGCATAACTAAACTAAGCTAAGTCGGGTCAGAACTGAAAGTCAAAGCAAAAGTCTACTTTTGCTACTTTCGGTTGCGAACCGAGCCTAAACTCAGAATTTTCGGGTTGAACATGCCTAAACATGTTCTTATATTATTTACCAAGTTATTTAGGTGTTAAAACATGTTCCATAACTTTAGCATTATCAGTTATGAATTATTTTTAATAAAAATGGCCCGTTTGACTTTTTGTTAAGAAGTTTGACCCGAAAATTGACTGAGAAAATGTGATAATTTGAAGGTGCCCTTTTAAGGGTTTAACACCTACATAATTACCATCAAATAGCCACTTTTAATTCGAATAATGGCTGGACCGTTAGTGACTAATCACCAAGTCAAAGCTTAATTACGCTAACTTTGACTTTCAGTCATTAAGCTAATAAAACTTTAACTATAGAAGCTAAGAACACTTACTAGAGTCCTTAGCACGAATTTAGAACTTGAGAAAGCTTCCTTTAGCACCAGGAGGCTTCAGAGAGTGAGCTTGAGTGAAAATTTTCAAGTGTGCAAGAACAAGTGCAAACAATGTGGGTATATATAGGACTTTGATGACCTTCAAGATCAATCCATCTGTTCCTATGATGTTACCAGATGTTCCCAAGTGTCCCTAGGGCAGTAAAAACCAGTTGCTCAGACCCTGGTATCGAAACCAGCCATGCAATGGCGGTGGAATAGGCTGCAACATGCAGATGTCCCTTTTTTGGTCGCTGGCACCTCATACGCGGCACGCGTAAGAAATGGAGACAGCCTAAGCGGCCCGCGACAATGGGGAGTTCCGGTAAAAAGTTTGCAATCTTTGCAATTTCAGTCCCTGGCCCATATTTAATTTAAATAACTTTATTTTATTGCACTTATGACCCCCATAGTTAACTTTCAAGTGTCTTGGGTCATTATTTAACTTCGTTAAGCTCCCGGTTAGTTACTAGATCACCCGAAAAGTTCCTTAAGTGGGTAGAAACTCCATGAAATCATTATTCGTTATATATGGAAGCATAATGAAGTATTACAAAGCTTTGGGATCGTTAAAAGGTCACTCAGAGGTAACATGTAACTTGTTGACACATTTAACCCCTGTGTTTTGTAAATTTTATAAATCATTATTCGTTATATATGGAAGCATAATGAAGTATTACAAAGCTTTGGGATCGTTAAAAAGTCACTCAGAGGTAACATTTAACATGTTGACACATTTAACCCATGTGCTTTGTAAATTTTATACTTTTAAGCACAAACGGCTTCTTATGTCTGCCAATTTCTTCATTCATGAATACGAACATCTTAGGAGGTCATTCAGAGGCACGAGTTTGGCATGTTGACACATTTTATCCTTCTATACACATATTTTCATCGTTTGTCAACTTTAGTCCCTTGAAAACAATTCATTACACGTTTAAAGTTCATGACACGGGTCTTTATTATATTGGACATGATTTTGCGAGGTGTTACATTATAACATGTACCTACTGTAAAAATGTTTTAAATAAGTTATAACATTAGAAGGTAACAAGTCTTGGTTGGTAAATATGGTTTAAAACCATACTATGTGCCAAAAGGGCGTTAAAGTCGTTAAATGACGATATTTGCGATGTTTTACCAAAACTGATGTTATGATCAGGTTTATATGGTTAAAATATGCTATTTAATATAACATATCACTAGGTAAAAAGGTTTTGTATGAAAACCATGATTAAACCATTTTAAGTGCCAAAAGGGCGTTATCGTCATTTAAGGACATAAGACAAGAACTTGCACGTAAACTCAGTTTATAAGTTGACTTAATATCCCAAATAATCCTAATTATGATATTACATCAGTAGATAATGAGTTTGGTATAATAAATTATGTTTAAAACCGTTCTATGCTCCGATAGGGCATTTTGGTCACTTTAAAATATAATTTACGATATTATACGAAAACTCTGTTTAAGATCAGATTAGTAACATCAAAATATGTTAAACATGTTAACATACCAGTATCTAAGTCATTTGCAAGTTCATTGGTGTTTAAAACCTTATTTTTAATAAAAAGGGCAAAATAGTCAAAGTATGGCATAATAATGGAAACTTGCATAAAATTCAGATTACTACTATGATCGTGTAGTATAACCTCAGAGGGTTATGCTACATAATAATATGATCACAATGGAATTTTAAATCAGTAGCAAACTAATCTAATTCAGGTCAGAATCGAAAGTCAAAGCAGAAGTCAAACTTCGCGACTTTCGGTTACAAACCGACCGTAAAACTGGAATTGACGAGCCGAAAATGTTTACACATGTTCTAATAATTCTTACCAAGTTGTTTAAGTGTTAAACTTTATTTTAGAACACTTCTAAACTTAGTTTATGATTATTTCAAAATCTGCCCCGTTGACTTTTTAAAACAATAATATGTTGACCCGTCTATTGACCAAGCAAACGTAATTCTTAGGAGG